>JASDFA010000027.1:153140000-153337500 GCA_035772735.1 Datura wrightii
TCGGATCAGAGTTATGTATTCCGTTGTATTAGATGTTTTAAATATTCAAAATTTTGCCATATCAGATGTTAGCATTCCACAATTATTTATGTTGAGCTTTTGTTGTCATGTTAATGCCATGGGTCGACTTAGAGTCATTTATGGTTCTAGGTTCCGTGTCTCGGTCCAGACCTATGTTCAAATCGTGACATATTACCATAAGAGTGAAACGGTAGGATTTGAGGTACTAGAGTTAATCTCTTAGATTATCGTGGTGTTCTCTGAAATCACTCGTTGAAGTTATTGAAATTTGCTGAAAATCCTGCATATTGTAGATCGTGATTTTTACTCTCTTAAACAAGGAAGTTTTTCATGGTAAACACCTGTGTTCTTATTGTTATTTTGTTTACTGTGTGTTGTGCTTAAAGAAGTAGGATTTTTAAGTGATAAATAATCTTTAGAGATATTCAGGCATTACGGTAGTTAAAGGGCGCTAATTACTTTCACTGATGCTTCTGCATATGTCGATGAATATACCATAAATTATAATTAAAAATAAAATAAATAAATAAATATTCAGGCTAAGGCGCAAATATCTCGCTCTCTTTAAGGAGATCATTCAAATCCACTGTGGTATAATCTTCACCAATCCAGCAGTAATACTCTTGATTTATTCCCTCCAAGATACAATAGCCCCACAATATTATATCAGTTAAACAACTTTGGATCAGTTAAAGAGTCTGAAGCTCCATCAAAAGAAATACCTTCCTTCAACATAAAATTACTCTCTTTTTGTATAGTTTTTTTTTTAATTCAACTTGAGCCGTGCTCATTTTCTTAAATAAAGCAGAAACCAAAAGTTTTACATTGAAAACATAAAGACCACCAACCCCTCTTCTTCCCTCTACTCCGAAAAACTAGGGTTTCCTCAATATTGTCGGCATGCTTCCTTACTCCAATTGATCCTTGAAGCTCCTCCTTCTTTGGGTGATTAATCGACCACCCATCTCCAATCATCTCACGTCTGTAGCTCAAAGAGGTAAATTCAGCTTCTGTCAGTTCCATTGCTTCTTCTTCATGCTCTGACTTTTTGTGTTCTTCAGGTGGCTGTTCAAGAGTTTTGGGATATTCCAGGTGCTATGACAACAACCGATGAAGGTTCTCAGATGCAACAGAAGGGGAAATCTAAGTCACTCCGCCTCTGCATCATCTAGCCTTCATCAAGTGCTTCCATATCTGATGTAGCCTTTCTTTTGCTGGTATCTCCTTTTTGTAGCTACAGTAGATCTGATTAGGTAGCACCCCACTTGCCGTAAGACATTCTGTAAATATAAAGTGGGTTTTTGTATCTCTCTTCATGCATGTGATTGGATGCTTTGTCTCTTTGCTTTTTTGGATTTAACTCGCAGATATGGGATGTTAGATTTATCGGAATTTAAAATCTTCTTGCTTACTGTTGGTAGTTGATTGAAACTCTTGTATATCCTTGTTCCTTCATGATTGTATGCACTATTAACTAGACTGTCTGCTAGCTGATTATTCTCCCTGAGTATACGTCGCACTTGAATGTTTATGGTTAGTAGAATTCCAAAAATCTAATCCATTATATCCACAATTTCCCAAGGCACTTTCCATTCCCCTAGCAAAATTTTTTGCAGACTTAACGAGTCTGTTTATAAAATAATGCTTCCTGAGTGTTATGACAGTATCTTAGCGTTTGTCTCACTGCTTTAGCCTCTGCTACCATGTTGGTAGTTATACCAATCGTCTAAGCTTCTTCAAAGATTAAGTTCCCATTCTGATCCCTAACACAATATCCATATGCACTCAAACCTGGATTACCTCTACTAGATCCATCTATATTGCACTTCAGCCAACCTCTCCCTGGTTTCTCCCATCTTAGAATTGTATATTGAATACTAGGTTTGTATTTTTGCATAGTTTCAATCATGTCCTCCCATCCGTAAGGTATCTCCCATCCTGGATATTTAAGCTGAGCATAATGATGAATACCATGCTGCCATACCAAAAGCAATCCTTGATAATTCACATCCTTTCTATTTTTCCTTGCATTCCTTCTTTTCCATAACTCCATGAGCAGTATAGGGGGAACTGCTTTACAGATCTCCTTGAACATTTGATTTCCTGGAACATTCCACCAATCTATAATTATCTGTTGTAAGCTCCTTCCTTCAACAATAATACCTGCACAAGAAGCAAACTGCTTCCATAGCTGTAAAGCTATGGGAGCTGTTAGAAATAAATGATTCAAAGTCTCCACTTCATTCTTTTCACAATAATGACACCTGGATACTATCTGAAAGCTCATCCTTTTCAAAATTTATCAGTAGAGATTCTGCCCTTCCATATCCTCCACAAAAAAAAACATATCTTAAATGGCAATCCCTTTATCCAAATATTTTCCAGCCACCCCCTTACCTCCCTTCTACTCCTCATATTCTAAAAGGCTGATTTTATTGTGAATTTACCATTTGAGTTACCCATCCACCTGGCCCTATCACTTTCCTCTCTCATCTCTGGCCTTATATGATTCACAATATAATCAGTCATCTTTCCTGAAATCTTCTCCTCAAATTAACCACATTCCAACCCTCTATAATAATGAACTCCTTAACTTAGATTTCCTCCATCTTATGATTTTCCTCCTCTATATAGTGTAGAGCACCTTTTTGGGTCCAGTTATCATACCAAAAGCTGGCATTTCCTGCTTTATTTTGCCACCATATATCCTGTTCCACCTCATCTCTTACTTGCACCAATTTCCTCCAAATGTGAGAAGCACCTTTCCCATGACTTATACTAGGATGAAGCTTTTTACAATATTTGTTTCACATAAAAACACTCCACAAAGAAGTGGATGTTCTGAAATTCCACCATAATTTAGCCATCAAAGCCTTAGATACATCATGCAAAGACCTCAAACCAATTCCCCCTTCCTCTTTGGGATAACACATGTCTTCCCAAGAAACCCAATGTTTTCCTCTATTACCTCCAATTTTAGTCCAGAAGAACTTAGCAATGAACTTATGCATCTGATCTATCACTCCTTTTGAAGGATTCATTGCTAACAACAAATATACAGGCATAGACTGCAAAACATGCTCAATTAAGATATATCTTCCTCCATAAGATAGCCATTTGTTTTTCCATGCCATAATCCTTTCAGTAATCTTTCTCAAGATGTCTTCAAATACGAATTTCTCCTTCTCCCATAAAAAATAGGACATCCTAGGTAAGTGAAAGGGAACATACCTTTATTAATTCCAGTCCATTTCTTCAATTTGGCTCCCACCCATGAAGGAGTTTTCTCATGTAAATAGAAAAAACTTTTTTCCCTATTGATCCTCTGTCCAGAAATCTCATCATACTCCACCAGAACTCTCAACATCTTTCTGACTGATCTTTTATCCCCAGAACAAAACAAGATAGTATCATCAGCATATGACAAATGATTAATTTTCGGACTCCATTTAGGAAGTCCAAAACCTCTGAAATCTGAGTCTTCATTCAGTCTATTCAGCCCTCTAGTCAACACTTCAGCAGCAATAATAAAAAGAGCAGGAGATATGGGATCCCCTTGTTTGACACCTCTAGAAGACTTGAAAAAACCAGTATACTTGCCATTAACCAATGTTGAGTACCAGTTATTAGAAATTAATCTCCATACCATATCAATAATCACCTCAGAAAAACCAAAACATATGAGTACCTTTGTTAAAATACCCAAGAAACTCTATCATACGCCTTAGCCATGTCCAATTTCACGACCATATTATGCCATTTATTCCTCAAGTTTATATAATAATCTCCTGTGCCAGTAAGATGTTTTCAGTTATACTCCACCCTTTCATGAAACCTGTTTGATTTATGGAGATAATCATTGGTAAACTTTCCACCAACCTGTCATGTAGTACCCTGAATATAATCTTGTTCACAAATGTACTAAGACTAATTAGTCTGTAATCCTTAAAAGAATCAGTTTTTTCTTTCTTTGGGATCAGAACCAGATTTGTATGAGTTACAAATCTAGGTAATTTTTGGCCACAAAAGAAAGCCTTAACCATATTAGTCAAATCTTCCCCAATGATATCCCAGCAAGTCTGAAAAAACATGCCAGAGAAATCATCAGGGCCAGTAGTACTATCCCCTCTTAGATCAAAGACCACCTTCTTTACTTCCACTTCAATAGGAAATTTAATCTTCTCCTCATTCTGCTCCAAGGTAATAATTTTAGGAATGTTCTCCATCAAAAAAGAGCAGTTGGTAGAACCTTCCTCCCTAAACTGATTCTTAAAGAATTCCACAGCCTCCTTGCCTATGTCTTTTTGTGATGTCAGAACCGCTCCTTGATTATTCTTGATAGCACCTATTAATAATTTCCTTCGTCTTCCTTTAACATAAGAATGGAAAATTTTGGAATTACTGTCCCCATCTTTGAACCACTGCAATCCAACCTTTTGTTTCCAATAAGCCGTCCGCAACTTCCTGTACTTCTTTAACTCCGCCTCATCCTTCATTAATTTCATTTGGTTCTCCTGAGAAGGCATTATCTCCAATTGCATTTCTGAAACTCCTATAGTATCTTCCAATGTAGCAGCCCTTTGGAAAATATCTCCATAAGCAGATCTACTCCAAGCTGCTAAAGCCCTTACTGACTTTCTGTAACTTAGCCTTAAAATTATGAAAGGTGATCCAATAAAATCCGCCTTCCAGTTCTCCTTTACAAGCTTCTTAAACTGACTATGCTTTTTCCAGAAATTAAGAAACTTGAAACATTTAACTATAACCTCTTCATCAGATTTACAAATAACATGAAGAGGTGCATGATATGATCCTTTTCTAATCAGATGATGTACCTCACTTGAAGGAAAAGCATCAAAAAATTCCTCATTACCCAGAACTCTGTCTAACCTTTTGAAGATACAATCCTCTTCTAATCTCCCATTCCACCAAGTCAATTTACTCCCCACTGTATTCAGTTCCTTTAGTGAACAATTATTTAAACAATGAACAAAATCAAGACCTTTATTAATCATATAGGGCAATCCTCCCTGCTTTTCCTCCTCATTAAGACTTACATTGAAATCTCCTCCTACAACACAAGGATCTGAATTATGAACAACAACATATTCTATATCTTCCCATAGTTCCAACCTTTCCAGAGCACTATATCTAGCATATACTGATGTAATTCTAAAGCTTCTTCCAAAAGCTTCAAATTTCATAGTGATCTGCTGATGAGTGTCCAGAACCACTTCTCCCTTCCATCCTTCTCTCCAAAAAATCAAAATTTTGGAAAAGTTATTAGCAACTCCATATTCTACTCCCTGTTTTCTTTTAAAATGATCTAATTCTCCAGGATCTTGAAAAGGTTCCATCAAAGCTATGAAAGAGTAATGATGTCTTCTGTTTAAATCTGTTAGTCTCTCAAAGACATTTTGAGTATTAACAGATCTTATATTCCAGAAAATAATCTTATCTATCATTTATCACTACTTGAAGACCTCTCCTTACTTCTCCTTGTTTGTACCTGTAAAGGTACTGCTGATTGAGATTTACTCCTCTTTGGACCTACTTTCATATCATCAATATGTCTTGGATATGAATCTCCCATCCTTCCAATACTATTAATATGATCTTCGAAATAACCCTCCTCCTGATGATCTTGAAATTGTCCTTGACCCCCTTGTTCCCGTGTCATAATCTACTACTGTCTCAAGCAATTCCTTTCCATCATGAGTATTATTATTCATCTAATTAACATTGCTCTTCTCTATCACATTCATCTCATTCTCCTTGTTAGCTTCCCAAACCACCATAGCATTGGATTTATCATTATCAGTATTACGTATTATCATATTCTCTTCTCTTGCCTTTGCTTCTACTTTGTCATTTTCTTGCCTCCTTTCTGCCATTTTCTCAGTTACTTCCTGATTGCCTACGTTTGTACTTTCTTCCTCCCGCTCTTTATCTATCAAGACATCGAAAGGATTTACATTTGTTACTTCATGTGTCTTCTGTTGTTGTTTCTGTTCCCATCTCTTATTTTTTGTTTCTTGCCTTTTCTTATTTTTGTGAATCTGAAACTGTTGCTCCTTTTCCTTCCTCCCATGCTCCTCTTCTGTTTGTTGCTTCATGTCCTTCCCTTTATTACTTGCTTCCTGTTTATTATTTCTTTGAAATTCTCCCTCTCCACTCTTAGGATACAATTCCGGATGCAAAACAAAGCATTCCTTCTCTCCATGCCCTTGTATCTTACAATTGTTGTAATATTTTGGGACATAATCATAATTAATAGGCATCCACTTCTCTATCACTTCCCCACTTTGCTTCCTCATCCCTATATTGATTCTTTTCGGAAAATCTCCTAATAAATCCACCTCAACCTTCATCCTAGCACAACTGGGTCTGGTTTGATTCTTTGTAGCCGTGTCCACTTGGAGTGGTTTTCCCACCGCTGCCGCCAATGAAAAAATTTCTTCTTTCATGAAAAACTTCGGAGGGAGTGATGGAAAAGATATCCACGCAATTGCTGCTGTTGTCTCCTCCTCCGGATCAAATAAAGGATCCCATTTCAAAGTCCTCATCGTATATGTCCAGTTCTTGTAAGTAATTTAGAAGACTGTCTTTGATAACGAATTAACATATTCTTCCATATTAGATGCCCTAATTAGCACATGTCTATTATTCAACACTCCAATATTGCACTCCCCTTTAAGATTACACTGTTTAGGGAGCAACTTTCTCAACTCATGAATATCCGACCATCCATATAAAAATTTCCCTATAATCGAAAACTGCAAATTTTCCTTGATGATCATCTGATTTAATTCATCCTCTTCCCAGACAACTCTGAGTTCTCCATGCAGATACGTGATAGATTTCATTAGAATTAGTTTACATTGCAATGGTGTAAGACGTAGTGTCGCAGCAAAATTTAAAGGTGCTTTGACTTCCTCCACAATGGGATTCAGTTCAGGTGGTATGGTGTCCATAGCCACCGAAATCTGTAGGCAATTGGAGCTCCGACGTTACTCAAGGGTGTATCGACGGTGCTAGGCAAACTAGGGTTTTCTTTCTCTTTTTTGTATAGTGAATTAGTTGAAGACTTAGAATATTTTCCTTTGTCTCAACTCTCTCTTTTACTACTAAGATGATATTTTCCTACACTTCTCATGGTTCTCATATACAATACGATAATTCTCATATCAAAACCTTGGAACAAACACCTCTATATATGGGTGTACGAATTCTTCCTGGATTAAATAACAAAGTAGTTGATTGATAATATTGTAGAACATGATTGATGGTGGTAAATTAGTGGTAGATTGTAGCATTAATGGTTGACTAATTTTCATAAATAGCAAAGGTTAGGATCATAATTATAATTAATAACTATAACTTTTATAATTACAAATTATAGCAATTCTTCAGTAATTTGTCAAGCATGTATGTATGATACATGTGCTATGCTTAAAGAGAAAATCAAACAAGAATCTTCTAAAATACCAAAATTCAGTAAAATAGGGAGAAAATCTCTCCATGTGCTTTGATTAAGAAGAAAATCGGGCAAGAATCTTTTAAAGTAACAAAATCCATTAAAACAAGAGAGAAAATCTCTCTCCCTTATTTATTAGGCGCATCAATTCAATACAAAACTACAACATATGATTTAAATTCTTTCTTCTTCTTTGACTTTTCGATCTCTAGTAGCAACGGAAAGGTTTAAAAATCAGTTGAAATCTGCACTCAAAGAGATTGTATCAATGAATCTAAATAAAAAGTCAATATATATAATAAAGAAGACTTAGAGGCATGTTGATGTGGCATGCCTCTAAGACTCCATTCTTATTATTATTATTTTTTTAAAAAAATATTTTTCTATTTTAAAATTTTTACCAGGCATAAAAATATTTTTAAAAAATATTTTTCTATTTTAAAATTTTTACCAGGATCCAGAAAGGCTGGCGGTAGTCCGCACGGCTTCTCCAGAACTAGGCTAAATTAATATCCTTAAATAAGGATTAAAATAGAGAGATTCAGGCATAAAAACTCATAACCTTATTTATATAACCTCAAGCCTTATTTATATAAACTCTTAACTGTATGGTCAAACTTTTACCCAAGCAAGAGGCCTGTCAGATATACAAATACTGTAGAATTTCGAGACCATGTGTCTAGGACATCCCGAAGGATTCAGTGGGATATAATCGCCCTTAAAACATAACAACAAATCGGGCTTCTCACCACACGCTAGACGTAGCCACTAAGGCAAATCTGAAATTCTAAAGTACTTGCATCGACTGTACCACCATCTCGGAACCAAGCTAAGCATTCAAACAGCATTGGTTGAAGTCATATAGTATTGGTTAATTATCTTTATGAATGAATCTCTGAATTTTAATAGGCCTAATTCATCATCAATATGCAATTAATAAGCTTGTATTCAATATAGAGAGAAAACTTAGCCGGATATCATCCGACTTATGCAAATAAAAGAAATAAAAGAAAGAGAAATAAAGTACCTGTTAACACCAGAGTTGTGTCCAGGAGATGGACGATTTTCTTCTTCTTATTAATAAAACTTTACAAGACTTTATTACAAAAACTTCTTCTTCTAGGGAGAGACTAGAGAGAGGCTAGAGAAAACCTTTTTTACAAAGACTAAAACTTCTACATAAAAGCTAAGGCAAATGCCTTCTTATATAGAAAATGAAAATACTGTTCAAACATCAATGAACAGTGACAATCTACAGTAAGATACTGTTCATTTATCAATGAACAGTGACAACTTTACTATTTACACAGTGACAACTATCTTTGTCATTTTATCACGGATCCCACCGAATATGAACTGTGGGGTCTTCAATTTTATTCCATTGGTTTCTTTCCTTCTTTCTTTGATAAATTCCGCAAAAATTCTTCTGCCTGATTTACAGTTATCTCTGGATCATGTGATTCTGGTTCTTGCGAATCATTGAGTTCTTGTATAAAACTCAAGTAGTCATCACTATCATTGACCTGGCTGTTATTACTCTTCATCGAAGTATCAGATTTATCTGCAATCTGCTCAATGGTTTCCATCAAATTTTTTCTTATTTGATCCAAATATTGAGCTATATACTCTTCCTTATCACCTTCTTGAAAATTGATTTTTCGAGCCATATACTTTATAGAATTATCCTCCATAAATATAGTCTTGGCTCTGGACTTATAAGTCTTAGTTGTTTGAGAAATTAAGTCTATAAGACTTTGACCATATAACTGCCCTGTGCTTGGATCCTTTTTCAATAATTTATCCCAGAAATTATTATAATAAGCTCTGTATAAACATGGGATCTGTTCTTCGGTATATCCGAATTCTGGAGTCCATTTATGGATCCATGGGATTGAGAATTCCAAAAAGAAATAGACTTGACCAATTTTTTCCGGCCAACCGACATGATTTTCCCTGAATAGAGCATCCACTTCAGGAGATACCTGTACCCATTCGTTGTATAATTCTCTGAATGGTGATGGTAGAATATCAACTGTAGGTCCATGATAGGTCCACCAATTTAGGAACCAATTTGGGATATTACCCGAAAATATTTTTGCACATACTTTTATAAACCAAGTATGTTTATGTTTATCATTGTCATAAATCAAAACCGTTTTAAAAGCTTAGATATAATCCCAGTAAGTATAACTGATTCTTACTTTATTAAGAATCACCTGTCTTTCTTTCATTGAGGAAATCCCCCATTCTTCGATGGATATAACCTTTTTTATAATCATTTTCGAGAAGTTATAAACTTTATCAGTAACATTGAATCCTTTGAAATGCTGAAATTCAGCACTTTCAGTAGAAATCAAGATGTTTTCATAATATGATCGGGTTTTGTATGACTCACCCGGAAAATATAAATTATCTGTCAAATATCTTTGCAGTATTCGCCATGGATCATTTTGCCATTGAATTGCCTGATTATCTACAAGAAATATAATTTTCTTTTTTGGCAATTTTTCATAACTCTTTATATCATCAGAGTCGTCTTGAGCCATTTTTGCATATGTATCACTATGCTTTGGCTGCTGTGTGGCTAAATATGCCTGCAAATGTTCGTATAAGGAACTGTCTTTCGGAATATCCTCTAATATTATAGAGTTTGAGGATTCTCCTCTTTCTTGAGAAATCTTCTCATTTATCAATGTTTTTCCACCCCTTTGTATTACAGGGTTCTCATATCTTGGAGTATTAGTGGAGCTATTACTTCCACTTTGACTTGTATAACTTGTTCTTGTTCTTCCTCTATTTCCTCGTCCTCTTCCTCTATCAGGAGCATGCAACCCTGGCCATTGTGGCCTCATGCTACAACTAAAACAAATTTTATTAGCACATATAAAACAACCTTTATTAGTCATCCTAAACTTGCTGAATGATTTGATATATAAATATCTTCTACCATTCTTATCAAATTCTTCTGATTTTCTATTATATCATCAAAATCAGATATTATTCGAATAACTTGATTAACATCTATAGCATTTTTATCAGTATTTTCTAGTAGTGTTTGACATCGTTCTTTATGAAATCTGGCATTTTTCAAACACCTCTGAAATTTCCAGTATAAACTATAATTATCCTTTATTTCTGAAAATGATTGTACATTATTCACTGTATATATTCACGAGATAAAAAATCAGGAAGAGAATTATCAATTCCCTTTTTATACTCAATTTCGAAATCAAATGGAGCCAATTGGGCTTGCCATCTAGCAAATATCATTTTCGAAGCATCATGTTTAAAATCTTTATTAAACATAAACTTTACTACCTGAGCGTCAGTTCTTATTAAGAACTTCTGATTATACAGATCATCCTGAAATTTCAAAACACATTTAACAATAGTAAGCATTTCGTGAGCAACAGTGGAATATTTTTTCTGGGCTTCTGTCCACTTGCCTGAATAATATCTAATCAAATATTCAATTTTATCATTGGGATTTATTTGTTTAAGAATTCCCCCAAAACCAATATTAGATGCATCTGTTTCTATAATCTTTTTCCACAACGGATTAGCAAGAGTTAAACACGGAAGAGCTTTAACCTTCTCTTTAACCTTTTTTACTAATTCAGTATGACTATCAGTCCATGGCAAATTATGACCTTTCTTTAACTGATCATATAAAGGAGCTAGATCTCGAGATAAATCTTTATAAAATGGAGAAATATAATTTAAATTACCAAGAAATCTTTGTAGTTGTATTTTATCAGTTATAACATCAGGAAATTTTGATGCAAAATCAATAGATCGTTGTATAGGAGTGATCTTGCCTTGGCAAATTGTTATACCCCGTAGAATTTCCGGCACCTAAATGACCTATTCGCACGATGGTTAAGCATATTTGAAGGCCATACGTGCTAGAGAAAGGCCCGGGAAAAGATCGGACGAGAAACTTGTCGAACCATCGCGGAAGGAGCCGAGGCAGAGCCCCTCCGCGATGGCAGCATGTCACGGAGGTGAAGCCTCTGCGTTGGCTCCGTGACACGTTGGCCTTGTCCAGGCCCAAGTATATAAAGCCCCACTTCGGTTTTAAATGATTAAAACACTTATAAATTCCCAGAAAACAGAGCAAACCAGCAGAAAAGGAAAAAGGAACGAAGAGGTAATATAATTTTCGTCCGATTACGCTGCTAAACGTTGTTCAAACTCAAATTAACCTCAGATACCGATGTATTTAGCAGCAAAGAGCATTCCTACAGATTTAGTTTCGTGAAATACGGCCGACGAATCATCGAGCCACCTAGCTAAGGTAAGTGGAATTGCTCTAAATTAGTGTCTATGTGTTCCTAGCTGTGAAGTGAATATTTCTCCCTTATGGACCGCTGAAAAATAGCGAGTTTTCGACCGTCTTTTGATAAGCCTAAGTTTAGGCTATAAACTATATCGAAAGCGACGTTGCTCTTTACAATAAAGTTGTATTTAGTATTGATTGACATATTTATGAATGCAGTTGGGAGAAAATAGTTGAAGTACTGGCCGAGCCTCGTCCGACAGCCGGATAGTTCGAGGATAAGGTATGTAAAGCTAGTTCCCTCGGCAAGTTAGTAATCTTGGTATAGTACAGTAATTTAAAGGCCAGTAGAATATTCAGAAGCCATGTATGATGTTTACTACGAATGATGGTATGATACTAGAAACATCATGTTATGATCAGCGCGAGACTTGCTAGCACGATATAGATTCTAATATAAGTGTTAGGAACTGCACAGCATGCTCAGTATGTGATGTGACACAGAATGTTAGGATATCATTGTATTCAGTTGAAACCCAGTAAAGCAATGTAATATCTGTAAGACATCTCAGAAATAGAACGATAAGTAAAGTGAAGTTAGAAAGCATATTAGGACTAGTAAATCATGTTACTATAGAAACTCAGTATACAACATAGTTTCAGCAGAAAGACTATATCTTGTTCAGCATTAGCCCCAGTATAGTCTGGCAGAAGACTATATTTGTACATATGTACTATGACCAGCCTCAGCATGCACTAAGTACGTACATATTACTATCGCTAGCTCAGCATATAGTATATACAAATACTTTACCACTATTAGCCTCAGTATGTGGGACATGCAGATAGTATTACTAGTTGAGACTGTTGTATGGTTTGGGGTTGGACTACCTAGCATCCATGACCGCCCAGGGTTGTTAGCTGTATCGACTCGTCCGCCAGAGGACGAGGATACGTCGCTCTACGGAGTGGCATACCGTCCCGCAGGGGACGAAGATGGGATGCCAGTTTTCCCCATATTTGTGCCTTGGTCGGCCCTTATACACCCCCGTCGAGCGGATACGCCCGGGGTGTTGATTCAGGAGTCCTCCGGACTCAGGTACAGTTATAGTCAGGGGCTCAGCGAGCCCAAGTGCATACCCAGGGGACCGACAGGATGCTTATAGTTATTATAGGAGATGGGACGACCGGGGTAGGGGTATAGATTGCGTGTTGGTTGTACCTCCCGGCTTATGGGGGCCGGGTAAGGTTTGTGTGTGCTATGTTATGTTATGTTATGCCATGTTATGTTAGATACAAGTAGATCAGCAGTAGAACGATATGTCGCCAGGTATGACTCCTACTCCTTCCAGTATAATTGAGAGAAGGTATGACTTACATTATCAGACAGTTAATCTATTTCTCCCTACTTCAGTTTCATCAGTTATATTGTTGTTTTCAGATATTTCTTTCAGTATTGCTTTACATACTCAGTACCAGCTGTACTGACGCCCAGTGGGGCGCTGCATTACCTACCTGCAGGTACTCATAGACGAGCAGGCGATACCACGTGATTTCTGTCAGCGATCGAGTATTCAGCTCCTGTCATCCGAAGACTGAATTCTAGAGGTGTATTTCCTTTTCTTTTGTTATATAGTACGGGTAGGTCGGGGCCCTGTACCGATCATTTCTATTGCTATTCCTAGAGGCTTGCAGTCTGTATATATTTCCCTGTGGTCAGATGAGTCGGTCGTGCGAGGCTGTGCAGTTGTTTAGCTGTTAGTACCTCTGTTTCCTTTATGTTGGCCGTGTGGGGCCATAGCTTGTCAGTAGTGGTGACCTTGCCGGTCACGTAGCTTTCTAGTATTTCATGATTGAGTTATAGATAACTAGACAGCATGGTGTCCTTGTCGGCCCGCATAGGCTTCCCTATATTGATATATTTCTGGTCAGCTGTTAGTACAGGTACAGGAGGCTATAGGCTAATGGGCTGGGGGCTGTGTTTACAGCCGTTATATAGCCCTTTGTTTCCAGAAATGTGAGTTAGAGCCAGCCAGGCACCAGATGTGCCCAGGCTTAGCAACCCAGCAGTTCAGGTCCCAGTAGGGCACCAGGTGCCAACCATACCCCCCAAGGCGGGGTGTGACAAACTTGGTATCAGAGCAGGTCGTATCCCAGGGAGTCTGCAAGCCGTGCTAAGTAGAGTCCTGTCCATGGATGTGTTGTGCACCACATACTATGGGTAGGAGGCTGCAAGGAATGATAGGATGGTTGTCTTTTATTCTTATTCAGTCGTGCTGTAGAGCTGTACAATATAGGGTTGAGTCCCTAAAAGCTTACTATATTCTTTGGTTACAGATAATGTCAGACAAGCGACATCCTATCACAGGCCGGAGCTTAGATATTGCAGCAGGGGAAGGCACCAGCAGGATGCCTCATCCTCGTTTAGAAATAGCCCGATCAGAGGGCACTACAGAGGCATCGTCCCAGCCTTCTCAGCAGTCTCCACCACATCAGGAGCCGCTTGGGGCGACACTACCTTCAGCAGTCCCTATACCGACACCTTCCGACTAGGAGGTTAGGAGTGCTGTAGTTATGTTAGCACAGATGATGGCTGCTCAGCGTCAGCCAGTGCCGTCTACAGTTGCGGAGTCATCAGGAGGGCCCGGTAGTTCGAGGGTCCGAGAGTTCTTAGCTCTGAATCCCCCACAGTTCACAGGAACGGACCGGACAGAGGACCCTCAGGATTTTCTGGATCAAATACAGAGAATCTTCAGGGTTATGCATGCCACGCCTACAGAATCAGTTGAGTTGGCAGCATTCCGGTTACGGCACATCGCCGTGTTATGGTATGAAAGCTGGGAAAGGTCCCGAGGGGGAGCTGTTTCCCCTCCCACCTGGTCCAGCTTTTCAGGAGCTTTTCTGGATCACTATTTGCCGCAAGAGATTCGACAGGCTCGGGTAGACCAGTTCCTGCATCTGGAGCAGGGGGCCATGAGTGTTCGGGAATATTCCTTGCGGTTTGATTCTTTGGCCCGGTATGCACCGGCCTTTGTTGATACCATGACATCCAGAGTGCACCGTTTTATTATGGGGTTGAATCCAGAATATGTTGAGACTTGTATTACAGCCACACTGTGAGAGAACATGGACATTGCTCGAATTCAGGCATTTGCCCAGAATATTAAGGGCATCAGACAGTGACATCGGGAGATCAGAAGGGTTAATCAGGAACAGCGTCGCCGGGATAGGCCAGTTGAGTTACAAAGGGAGGCCTGGGGAGGACCCAGGCCGCGATTGTTAGATAGGCCGCCCAGGTCCCCTCCTCCGCCACAGTCGCAGGGGGGTAGATTCAGCCGCGGGGGGCAGTCAGAGACTGGTAGAGGCTCGCAGATGGCAGATTCACCATTACAGAGGAGGGCAGAGCAGAGTAGGTATACCCTACCACTTTGCCCTATATGCAGTCGACGCCATCCTGGAGCATGCAGATATGGCTCCACCGCATGTTATAATTGTGGCCAAGAAGGACATTTGATGAAAGATTGCCCAGCCAGAGGCCGAGAGGACCAAGATAGACAGGATAGGGCATCTGCAGGGTCACGACCCACAGCATCCTCGACTGGGCGCAGGCCCTCAGTTCCAGCAGGCAGGGGTCGGGGCAGATCAGGGGCCTCCAGTACAGGTGCGGGTCCAAGCCGCACATATGCTTTACCAGGGAGGCAAGATTCAGAAGCGTCACCTGATGTTGTGACAGGTATGCTAACTATCTGCTCACACCCTGCTTATGTGTTGATTGATCCAGGGTCTACTTTGTCCTACATTACTCCATTTGTGGCACGAAAGTTTAGTATTGCACCAGAATTATTACGGCAGCCCTTCTTAGTATCCACGCCCGTCGGTGACTCTATCACAGCTAGCCTAATCTACCTCAGGTGTACAGTAGAGGTTGCTGACCGTCAGACCACAGTAGATCTGGTCGAGTTAGAAATGATAGATTTCGATGCCATAATGGGTATGGATTGGTTAGTACCGTGTTTTGCCAACGTTGAATGTTGGACCAAGACGGTCCGATTCCACTTCCCAGGAGAAGCAGTGCGAGAGTGGAAGGGCAGCACCGCTATGCCAAAAGGTAGGTTTATTTCCTACCTTCAGGCGAGAAAGTTGATATCTAAGGGATGTATTTACCATCTGGTCAGAGTCCAGGATGTCCAAGCAGAATTTCCGACGCTCCAGTCTGTTCTAGTGGTGAACGAATTCCCTGATGTGTTCCCAAATGAGTTACCTGGTATTCCCCCAGAAAGGGAAATAGACTTTGCTATTGACTTGTTACCAGGCACTCAGCCGATATCAATTCCTCCCTATCGTATGGCTCCTGCAGAACTCAGAGAATTAAAAGAGCAGTTGAAAGATTTATTGGATAAAGGTTTTATTAGGCTGAGTACTTCACCGTGGGGTGCGCCAGTTTTATTTGTGAGGAAGAAAGATGGCTCACTCCGAATGTGCATAGATTATCGGCAATTAAACAAAGTTACAGTAAAGAACAAGTACCCGCCCCGCAGAATTGATGACTTATTTGATCAGTTGCAGGGAGCCAGATACTTTTCTAAGATTGACTTGCGGTCCGGATATCACCAGGTCCGAGTACGTGAGAGAGATATTCCTAAGACAGCGTTCAGGACCTGGTATGGAAATTTTGAATTTCTAGTCATGTCCTTCGGGTTAACGAATGCCCCGACAGTCTTCATGGACCTGATGAACAGTATTTTCAGACCTTTCCTGGACTTGTTCGTGATAGTGTTCATTGATGACATTCTGGTGTATTCTCGCTCTGAAGCAGATCACCGGACTCATTTGTGGACAGTGCTCCAGACTCTCAGGGACCGCCAGTTGTATGCTAAATTTTCTAAGTGTGAATTCTGGCTTAGTTCAGTGGCCTTTCTAGGGCATATCGTGTCGGATACTGGTATACAGGTAGATAAGCAGAAAATAGAAGCAGTTAAGTCATGGCCTAGGCCTACCACTCCGACTGAAGTTCGTAGCTTTCTGGGGTTGGCAGGATATTACAGGAGGTTCGTTGAAGGGTTCTCGACCATTGCGGCACCTCTAACCAAATTGACACAGAAAGCAGCAAAGTTTCAATGGACAGAGGTATGCGAGCAGAGCTTCCAGGAACTGAAAGACAGATTAACCTCCGCCCCAGTATTAGCATTGCCGGAAGGCACAGAAGGTTATTCAGTCTATTGCGACGCGTCAGGCGTCGGGTTAGGTTGTGTTTTGATGCAGCATGGTAGAGTAATTGCATATGCTTCCAGACAGCTGAGGAAACACGAAAAGAATTACCCTACCCACGACCTGGAATTGGCCGCAGTAATCCACGCCTTAAAGATGTGGAGGCATTACCTGTACGGCATCCATGTTGATATTTACACAGATCATAAGAGCCTACAGTACATCTTCACTCAGAGGGAGTTGAATCTACGGCAACGCCGCTGGTTAGAGCTGTTAAAAGATTATGATGTGAATATTCTGTATCACCCGGAAAAAGCTAATGTTGTAGCAGATGCCCTGAGCCGTAAGTCAATGGGGAGTTTGGCGTATTTGCGACCTGAGAAACGAAAGTTAGCCAAAGGAATTCATCAGCTAGCTGGTTTAGCCGTTCGAGTAATGGAAACAGAAAATAATAGAGTAGTAATTCAGAATTCTGCTGTGTCATCATTAGTTACAGAGGTAAAAGAACGACAGTACGAGGACCCTGATTTAGTTCACCTCAGAGATAGAATTCAGGTAGGTAAGGAGTCAGATCTCCAAATGACTGAGGATGATGTGCTACGCTGTAAGGCCGCCTCTATGTCCCGAATATTTCAGGGCTTCGCGAGCAGATCATGCATGAGGTACATTACGCTCGCTATTCCCTTCATCCAGGAGCGACGAAGATGTACCACGACATCAGAGACATCTACTGGTGGCCAGGTATGAAAGCTGAGATCGCTGAATTTGTATCTAGATGTTCTAACTGTCAGCAGGTGAAAGCAGAGCACCAGAAGCCGGGCGGTTTGACGCAAGATATAACGGTGCCTATGTGGAAATGGGAAACGATAAACATGGATTTTGTAACAGGGTTACCCCGTACCAGACGCAGAAATGATTCCATTTGGGTAATAGTTGACAGGCTAACAAAATCAGCTCATTTCTTGCCGGTCAAGGCTACCTTCTCGGCTGAGGATTATGCCGAATTATATATCAAAGAAATAGTTAGATTACATGGAGTGCCGGTGTCCATCATTTCAGATAGAGGAGCACAGTTTACAGCTAGATTCTGGCAGTCGTTTCAGAGGGGTTTGGGAACGCAGATCAATTTGAGCACAGCATTCTACCCTCAGACAGATGGGCAGGCTGAGCGGACTATCCAAACGCTCGAAGATATGTTGCGAGCATGTATATTAGATTTCGGGGGTAGCTGGGATGAGCATCTTTCGTTGATTGAATTTGCTTATAATAACAGTTACCATTCAGCTATCCAGATGGCGCCTTTCGAGGCATTATACGGGGTGAAAATGTAGATCGCCGGTGGCCTGGTTTGAAGTGGGGGAATCAGTATTGGTTGGCCCAGACATTGTTCGACAGTCAGAGGAAAAGATAAAGCTCATCCGAGAACGTTTATTGACTGCTCAGAGCCGCCAGAAGTCTTATGCAGATATGCGGCGCAGAAATCTAGAATTTGCAGTAAATGACTGGGTATATCTAAAGGTGTCTCCAATGAAAGGGGTGATGAGGTTTGGCAAGAAAGGCAAGCTTAGCCCGAGATTCATTGGGTCATATCAGATTCGGCGAAGAATAGGCCGAGTTGCATACGAATTGAACTTGCCTCCGGAGATAGCATCTGTTCACCCAGTATTTCATGTCTCTATGTTAAGGAAGTTCGTAGGGGACCCCTCTACAGTAGTTCCAGTTCAGGATGTCCAGGTCACAGAAGAGTTAGCTTATGAAGAGATTCCAGTAGCTATCTTAGACAGACAGATTCGCAGGTTGAGGACTAAAGATGTTGCGTCTGTCAAAGTATTGTGGCGTAACAGGAATCGTGAGGAAATGACATGGGAAGCTGAAGAAGATATGAAATCCAGATACCCTCACCTATTTCAGGCCTAGTCAGGCGACAGGTATGTCCGTATTATTACTTATGCAGTACCTTATAGTTGTATGTGCGTGAATGAGAAAGATTGATACTTAGTTATCCAGTGGATCTTAAAATATTACGTGCAGTGCCTGTGTTGGACTTTTCTGCATTTCAGGTTTTTGCTATAGTCCATATTACAGGGGAAACTCTGCCGAAATTTTTCTAGAAAGTAAGTTAAGTAGTCCTCTAGATAGCAGTGTACATTCGAGGACGAATGTTCTTAAGGGGGGGAGAATGTTATACCCCGTAGAATTTCCGGCACCTAAATGACCTATTCGCATGATGGTTAAGCATATTTGAAGGCCATACGTGCTAGAGAAAGGCCCGGGAAAAGATCGGATGAGAAACTTATCGAACCATCGCGGAAGGAGCCGAGGCAGAGGCCCTCCACGATGGCAGCGTGTCACGGAGGTGAAGCCTCCGCGTTGGCTCCGTGACACGTTGGCCTTGTTCAGGCCCAAGTATATAAAGCCCCACTTCGGTTTTAAATGATTAAAACACTTATAAATTCCCAGAAAACAGAGCAAACCAGCAGAAAAGGAAAAAGGAACGAAGAGGTAATATAATTTTCGTCTGATTACGCTGCTAAACGTTGTTCAAACTCAAATTAACCTCAGATACCGAGGTATTTAGCAGCAGAGAGCATTCCTACGGATTTAGTTTCGTGAAATACGGCCGACGAATCGTCGAGCCACCGAGCTAAGGTAAGTGGAATTGCTCTAAATTAGTGTCTATGTGTTCCTAGCTGTGAAGTGAATATTTCTCCCTTCTGGACCACTGAAAAATAGCGAGTTTTCGACCGTCTTTCGATAAGCGTAAGTTTAGGCTATAAACTATATCGAAAGCGACGTTGCTCTTTACAATAAAGCTGTATTTAGTATTGATTGACATATTTATGAATGCAGTTGGGAGAAAATAGTTGAAGTACTGGCCGAGCCTCATCCGACAGCCGGATAGTTCGAGAATAAGGTATGTAAAGCTAGTTCCCTCGGCAAGTTAGTAATCTTGGTATAGTACAGTAATTTAAAGGCCAGTAGAATATTCAGAAGCCATGTATGATGTTTACTACGAATGATGGTACGATACTAGAAACATCATGTTATGATCAGCGCGAGACTTGCTAGCACGATATAGATTCTAATATAAGTGTTAGGAACTGCACAGCATGCTCAATATGTGATGTGACACAGAATGTTAGGATATCATTGTATTCAGTTGAAACCCAGTAAAGCTATGTAATATCTGTAAGACATCTCAGAAATAGAACGATAAGTAAAGTGAAGTTAGAAAGCATATTAGGACTAGTAAATCATGTTACTATAGAAACTCAGTATACAACATAGTTTCAGCAGAAAGACTATATCTTGTTCAGCATTAGCCCCAGTATAGTCTGGCAGAAGACTATATTTGTACATATGTACTATGACCAGCCTCAGCATGCACTAAGTACGTACATATTACTATTGCTAGTTCAGCATATAGTATATACAAATACTTTACCACTATTAGCCTCAGTATGTGGGACATGCAGATAGAACTACTAGTTGAGACTGTTGTATGGTTTGGGGTTGGACTACCTAACATCCATGACCGCCCAGGGTTGATAGCTGTATCGACTCGTCCACCAGAGGACGAGGATACGTCGCTCTACGGAGTGGCATGCCGTCCCGCAGGGGACGAAGATGGGATGCCAGTTTTCCCCATATTTGTGCCTTGGTCGGCCCTTATACACCCCCGTCGAGCGGATACGCCCGGAGTGTTGATTCAGGAGTCCTCCGGACTCAGGTACAGTTATAGTCAGGGGCTCAGCGAGCCCAAGTGCATGCCCAGGGGACCGGCAGGATGCTTATAGTTATTATAGGAGATGGGATGACCGGGGTAGGGGTATAGATTGCGTGTTGGTTGTACCTCCCGGCTTATGGGGGCCGGGTAAGGTTTGTGTGTGCTATGTTATGTTATGTTATGCCATGTTATGTTAGATACGAGTAGATCAGCAGTAGAATGATACGTCTCCAGGTATGACTCCTACTCCTTCCAGTATAATTGAGAGAAGGTATGACTTACATTATCAGACAGTTAATCTATTTCTCCCTACTTCAGTTTCATCAGTTATATTGTTGTTTTCAGATATTTCTTTCAGTATTGCTTTACATACTCAGTACCAGCGGTACTGATGCCTGGTGGGGTGCTGCATTACTTGCCTGCAGGTACTCATAGACGAGCAGGCGATACCACATGATTTCTGTCAGCGATCGAGTATTCAGCTCCTGTCATCCGGAGACTGAATTCCAGAGGTGTATTTCCTTTTCTTTTGTTGTATAGTACGGGTAGGTCGGGGCCCTGTCCCGATAATTTCTATTGCTATTCCTAGAGGCTTGCAGTCTGTATATATTTCCCTGTGGTCAGATGAGCCGGTCGTCCGAGGCCGTGCAGTTGTTTAGCTGTTAGTACCTCTGTTTCCTTTATGTTGGCCGTGTGGGGCCATAGCTTGTCAGTAGTGGTGACCTTGCCGGTCACGTAGCTTTCTAGTATTTCATGATTGAGTTATAGATAACTAGACAACATGGTGGCCTTGTCGGCCTGCATAGGCTTCCCTATATTGATATGTTTCTGGTCAGCTGTTAGTACAGGTGCAGGAGGCTATAGGCCAATGGGCCGGGGGCTGTGTTTACAGCCGTTATATAGCCCTTTGTTTCCAGAAATGTGAGTTAGAGCCAGCCAGGCACCAAATGTGCCCAGGCTTAGCAACCCAGCAGTTCAGGTCCCAGTAGGGCACCAGGTGCCAGCCATACCCCCCAAGGCGGGGTGTGACACAAATATAATGACCAAGAAATCTAACATTTGTTTGAAATAAACTCATTTTTGGTTTTGATATGACTAGACCATTTTGAATTACTATTTTCTTAAAAATATCTAGGTGTTTATAATGTAATTCTAATGTTTTAGAAAAAATAAGAATATCATCAATATAAATAATAATAAAATCCGTATAAGGATTAAATATATCATTCATAATTTTCTGAAATTCAGAAGGGGCATTTTTCAAACCAAATGGCATAACATTCCACTCGTATTGACCAAATGGAACATTAAAAGCAGTTCTATAAGTGTGTTCTTTAAACAATTGTATCTGCCAGTATCCTGATTTTAAATCGAATTTAGAAAATATATTAGCATCATATAATCGAGAAAGTAAATCTTTCTTATTGGGGATTGGATATCTAATCCATTTTAAGACTTTGTTTAATGGTTTATAGTTTATAACTAATCTAGGCATACCTCGATCTTTTTCAGCTGCATTATTAACATAAAACGCAGTACATGACCATTGAGATTTAGAAGGTTTTATCAAGCCTTTTTGTAAAAGATTATCAATCTCTTTTTTGCAAAATTCAACTAACTCAGCATTCATTTGACAGGGCCGAGATTTTGTAGGAATATTTTCTTCAGAGAAAGAATCTTCATATGGAAGAAACACTACATGCTTTTTCTTTTTTCAAAAAGCACTTGGATGATCAGCACAAATAGATACAACAAATTGTTCAGAAATCAATTTAATTTTTTCTTGAACTTTAGCAGATTTTAATGTATCATTTATTGTCATGCTATAAATTTCATATTGTAAATAATTTAAATGACTTTATTTTGAATTAATCAAAGTGTTAATATTACGAGAAATAGGATCAGTAATAAATGTGAAAGAAATCCTTTCGCCATTATAAACAGCCTCGACACCCTTTTCATCTACCCTAGTAAATGGGTAAATGGCTTGAATAAAAGGGGTTCCAAGTATAATTGGAGGATTTAAATGATCCTTTATTAGAATAAGGAAATGAGGAATACAAACTTTTTGCTGACATATATAAGCATTAGGCAATTTGTATTCTATTTGCATTTTATTACCTGAAGCAGATTTAACATTGTGCGAAGTCTTATGATAATATCTAGTTGGAATTAATCCTTCTTGAATACAAGAAATATCAGCACCACTGTCTATTAAAGCAGTTTCAGTTATAGAAAAGTTATTATCGATTAAAATAGTACATCTTACATACCATTTATGTGCAGTAACTATTTGCATCATTCCAAGAAACATATCATTTTCTAGGTTTAAAATAATTTGTGTAGAAGATTCAGAAAAATCATTTTCTTCCTCGGGTATATAAATTCCCTTTTTCTTAATGTCAACAGGTAACTCAGAGTTAGAATTTTCTAACTGGGTTACTCTATGATCTAAAATCATCTGATTTTGTTTAAGAGATTTAATTTCATTTTTGAGTTTTTCAACCTCAATTTTTAAATCATCCATAGAAGAATCATGACTATGAACTTTTGATTGATTCTTTTGTAAAAGCCTTTTTCGCACTTCTGCAAAAGTATACGGAGTTTCATTAAAAATATCCTTTTTAATTTGAACTGGCTTATTTGCCGATTTTGAAGAACTGGAGGCCATAGTAATAATCTTTTCTCGAAGATTATTATCATTGACTTCTTTTAATAATTCTAAAATATTATCAGAATTAATAGGTTTAATTTCAAAATTTTGAAATTGTGATTGTAATTTATAAAAATCCATATTACAAGTACAACTTTCAGATTCACAATTATGACAAGTATCACTATCAGAATTATCAAAATCAAGTAATTGCACAGAATCGTCAGAATCATAAACATCAGAAGAACTGCTATCATATTCGTCTACCGATGTCTCATCTATAACCTTAAGGAGTTGATCCTTATACTTATCGTCTAATTCTAACGCCAAAGTTTTCAACTTCTCTTTTTTACAATTAGGAGCAATATGACCAAATTTACCACATCTATAACATTTGGTATTCTTCAAATCTCTTTTCGATCTATTTTTAACAAATCTTTTTTCTTTCCGATGTCTTTTGCGTTCTTCACGCTCTTCTTTTGACCTTCGTCGATTTCTCTTACCTTTCCTTTGGTAAGTTTTTCCTTTATCACTTCTTTTCTTTGAAGAAGGAATATCTTCCATTGCAAACTGATTGCAAAAATCTCCTAACTGATTTCTTTCAGTTAGTCTCTGCTTTTTCAACTGGTGATTTAATCTCAATTCATTACACATATTTAATCCTTCCTGTGTACATACACCAATAAGTGTACCATACATATAAACATTATAAGGAATTTGAGTATTATTTCCTCTAAGAGTTTTCCTTACTCTTTCTGCAAACAAATAAGGCAAACCATCTATAAATTTTGTCTTCCAATGATCAGAATTGCTTTCGGGTAAATCCATAACCCTACTAAGAAATGTATCTTTGTACCATCGAAATTCACCTAAGTGTCTACACTTAAATCCATTTAACATGGTACGAATATTTTCATATACATTGGTAAATCTACCACTAAAATATTCTATAATGGTAAGTATTAATGTATAAACCGCATCAGGTCTATTTGCTGGTAATTCTTTTCCAAAAATATCAACTCCTGGGCTTGAAGTAGTGGCCTTATAAATGGCTTCTCTATCAGCTAAGGATAAAAAGTTTTCCCACCAACCTCTTAATTGTCCAGTAAATCCTGCGACAATCATTCTACATATTACCGGGTCGGTATTTCCACTACTTGTGGCTCTACAAATAGTAGAGTACATCATCATTCTATGAATTAAAATGCTAATCTGTCTATCAGTCAGACTATCTAGATTCCATTCGTAAATGGCATTACCTTCATAACTAGTATTAGTCTGATTCCAATCTCTTTCTTCCACTAAAACATCTTGTGGAGTGGGTCTTGGATAATAATGGGTATTCATACGAGGTTTATCAGCGTACTTTCCCCCATAACGACTTCCATTTTTTCTGAGCTTATTAAGCTCAGACGAAATTACTTCCTTATGATCTTTCGAAGGATCCTGAATATCATCAGAAAATTCAGAAGCTAGATTCAAGGGTTTTAAGTCTAGTTTAGCTAGTTTTTCATCTATCATTTTTCCTAATTCCTCCTGTGCTCTTAACCGAAATCCATCTACCACTATTGGTCTCTGGATGGACGGAGGTAGTCTCGTAGCACTAGATGATGGGGCAGAATCAAATTTAACTTGACCTGAATGTATAACCATGGAATTTTCCAACTTAGAAGTAACAAATTTTTTAATTAAAGCAGATAATTCATCAATTTTTGAATCAAGAGAAGTAATATGTTCTCCTAAAATTTTAGCATATAAACTCATATAATTATTTTGAGAAATTAATTTATTAATTTCTTTCATAGTGATACTAGCAACTTCATTATCAATAAATTGCTGAAATGCAGTAAATGTTATACCAGTATTATTTGGTAAAGTAAGTGATGCCTGTGGAGGGTAAATACCTTTTATCAAATTTTCACTTTCCTTATCCTTATAAGTTCGTTCAAGAATTTTTATGTACAAAGGTACATATGTAGTTATAAACCAAGGAACAAAATACATTACTTTATTATGTAATGCACATACTTCATAAAATTCTTGTGAAATACTTCGTTTATCCTCATCCGTATAATTTGCAAAAAACCAAGTTCTAAACTGGTTTCATTTATCACTGTAAAATTCAGATTGAATATGCTTCCTTGCCAGAGATCCTGGACTAAAATCAATTTTATACGGAATCATTTAAACAGAATTTGGATCAAAATCCATCTCGGATTGTGAAGGAATATCCTTGTCAAAAGAACTATCATCTCTTATAATATTATTAGAGTCAATTTTTATATGATCTACTCTTTTATTATCATTAGTAGAAATCGTATGTAATGACGCGACACGATTTAATCTAGCCGGACCATAAACTGGTTCTACTGGTGCAATAAAAGAATGAGTGGAAGGTAAAGTTAACCTTCTGTTACTGGAATAAGAATGCCTATAAGGCGTCAAAGATTTATTATCTTCAAACTGAATACAAATCTGTCCTTCAGGGGTCTGAGATATATGAGAATACTCAGAATTAGTAACACTATCAGCCTGTTGACTAGGAGATATAACAGAGTCTAAGATCTATGTAGAGGGGAAATTAATTTCATCCCATCTAATAGGTCTTCTAGTAGTAATCTTTGACTTAGAAAAATTAGTTTCAAATATAATAGACTGATTTGACTGATCTGTCAACTTACATTTAGGATTTAAAGTAGATAAAAATTTATAATAAATTCTATATGATAAACAAATTAATTCAGATCCAGGTGCATAATTATAACCATGCGTTTTAACATTTAATGTTAATGCATCAAGAATATTAACATCAGACAATGATAATTGTAAATTGGGTTGTGTATTGAAATATACAGGACCATAAGCCACGGTGGATTCAATCGAACCCATTAGAGACTGTCTAAAATTTAAATTTCTAGCGTCTCTAAGAGCTGCCAGAAAAGTCTCTGGTAATCCTTTAAGAGTTAATGGTTTAAATGCAATTTGAACCATACCAATATGCATAAAAGGATATTTATGTTTATGAACATCGATATCATGTTTGTTCAATAATTTAATCGTTTGTTCTGACGAAGTCAAAGCAAGAGATTGTTCAGTTGTTTTTATTAAATATTTAGGTGAAATCTTATCAAACCACCCATATTCATAAATCTTTTTAATCGGAACATAAGGAATTGTCCATTTGTTTAATAAATCTAAATTTTGAGGTACATCCACCTCTTCTAATCTAGTATTCTTTATATTAGGTTCACTAATTTCTATTTTATAAGAGTCTCTATATTGGTTATCCTACTTTCTTTATAGAATTTTGAATCAAATTGTGTGTTGCATCTATGATTTATATTCATTACTTTAATATTTAATTTTTTTATATCATTTACCCACTGACTCTCTTTTGCATTTTATTCATCTCCCATCAACATAAATTGGATGTGTCAAGGTAATCAACTTTTTAGTCCAAGTTGAAAGGAGATAGGGTAGCAATTTTTCAACACGTAATTAAACATTAATATAATGTTGATCTCTCAAGTAATAATATTATTTTAATCATTAGAAATTAGCACAATATGGTTATTTTTAGCAAATATTGATAACATGGAGACAACACTCCACCAAAAGTAAGGTATGATTTACTTTTTTTCATTAGTTGAATCTCTTCTCAATTCTTCCATGCTATAACTTTTTTTCTTAAATTAAAAAGGACTAAAAGAAACATGAAAGGTGTTCTTCATTTTAAATAAAATTATTATTGACAATGAGTTTGAAAAGAGTTATTACATTAGTATGAAAAGGTTAGGTTCTTCTCATATTATGACTTTTTCATTTTATATTCATTCATTTTTTTAGATAACCTATTTAAGACTTGAGTATAGAAATAATATGGAGTTGAAGACTGAAATAATAATCCAATACTCAGAGAAAAACAAAAGAAATGTGATTGAACTAAAGTTAGAATAAGAAGAGAAAAACTCCTAGAACATTTTGATCTTTATTAGAAAATTTGTTAAGGATTTGGTAACATTTTTCTTAAGTATTTTAGGAGTATCATGCATGCTTCAATAATTATTATTTTTGTTAAATGATTTTATAAATAAAGTATAGATTATAATACCATCATTTAATTTAATTTCACACTCTTTGTATCTTTCATATTATAGATGTCTTTTGTGTAGAATTAGAGATATGAAACATATGTGATTTTTAAAAATTATTATTTTATGCATATTTCGTAATAAATTTATCTTCATTATTTATTTATTTTTAATAATCGTGCGAATCGCGGATAAATTTTCTAGTAAAATATAATATTAATTTATTAAAATATATGTATCTAAGTATGAGTGTATTATTGTATCGTAAGTATGGTGTATATTTAGCTTTTTGTTTGTCCAGGTTAACATGACATATCATATCAATATATTGAATCCAAATCTAAAATTTAGTATGTATCACTATTTTTAGTTTTTTGTTTGTCATAAATCGCTAAATAAAGAATGAAAAATTGTACCATTGTATAGCAATATTTAAAATAAAATATAGTTAGTTGTATGTACTGATACAAGATGAAGATAGTTCGTATGAATATGTATTATTTTGATATAACTGATGCATACTGTATTAATTTTTCCATTTTTACACAAAGACAAAAGGTTGAAAAAATTACACCACAGTATCACTAACTAAGAATAAAATATTAAATCACTATATTTAGCATGAAATATAGTTTAGTTGTATGTACTGATACAAGATGAAGACAGTTTGTATCAATACGTATCAATTTAATAATGCAACATCCCAAAAATTCCTAAGATCACATCCTAAACATAAAATAGAAAACCAGTAGAAATTGAATTTTTCCCTTAGTACGACTCACTCCACGAGCCGTGGAGTGAGACCACAAGTTGTGGGAAGACTCGTGGTAAGTAGTCTAGTGATATTAGAAGGTTTCCAGTTACCACGACTTAGACCACGATTCGTAGAATCCATGGTATGAGTCATGGTTAGACTCATACTAAGCAGCCTAGCAAGATCCAACAATCTTGCATTTTTCTCCCACGGATCACGAGCCCAAATCACGACTCGCAGGTTGGGATTACGAGTTGAGATGGCACTTGTAGTTACCCCATCAGTGACCCTACAGAAAACCACAACTCATACCATAAGTCATGGTATGCAAGTACGACTTATAGGTACGAGTCGTGGCACCAATACAATGAAATACCCAATTCAAACCCAAATATCACGAGTCAAGGTATGACTCGTGGTATCAAGCTACGAACCGTACTGATGGTCCATGGTATGAGTTTCCGAGAGTGTTCAAGTTGCCCCAGTACCCACGAGCTGAATCCACGGATCGAGGATTGATAGTACAACTCGTGGTATGATCCGTGGAAACTAAATTCCAAAATTTCAGAATGATTTCTCCTAGGGTATTTTCACAACTTCCTATGTTTTAATCCCATACTACGTCATTTTGGGATCTTCCTAAGGGAAAGTTAAAGGTCCTTAGTTGACTAATCTCCTATTCCTCGCATAACATCGAATTAGACAAAGAACGGTACACTCCTAGACTATCAAGAAAAGCTAGGGTTCTTCTCCAATCCTTGGATTCTCCAGTAATCAGCAAGAATACTTTAGTTCAGGTATGTAGGATTTTCAATAAGGAATTTCTTTCAGCCTTATACCCAAACTTAAGTCTCAATTTACGATTATTTAAGTTCATGATTTTACGGATGAAAATCTCTTTTATGCAAGAACTATGAATTTCAATATATTATATTTTACCTCATGATTCTCATGTAAAAAATTACAGATATAAATGGTTTATAAATTTAGGAAATCTCTTACAGCCCTACTTTTAAGAATTTATGATGATTTCTTCGGTTTAAGCATATTTTCATAATGCACTATAAGAAACTGAACTTTTAGCGATCATTATTTGACGAAGGAATATGAAATCAGTCTCTATAAGTTACATATAATGATCAATATTTTTTCTAGACGTGAAATATTAATTTTTATCTGAATAGTAATGGAGGCATTATATCTCCTCTGTAAAAGAAACAATATTTGATCGTTTTCTCTCAACCTCACAAAAACATAACGTGCGAGCTTGTTTCCCTTATTTCCCCCCAAAACAGTTCTCCTTACCATAAAACCCTCACTATAAGCGCCAAATCAAAATTGACTCTCTCACCCATCTCTCTCTCTATGTCTATGTGGAAAACCTTGATTTTCTCTGTATCCCTCTGTTGTATGGAATTTGTCCTGATAAATCGGCCATCGAGACTGTGAGGATCGAGACAATTTACTTCATTTTCTCCATGGGCATGAGAAAACTTGAGGAGATCATGCTCAAGGAAAAGTAGATGGTAACTATCATACCTTTAGCTTGACTAATTTTTTCTACCAGCTGTTATTCTTATTGTTGCTCTACTACTTGCATTGCTAACTTTCACACTTGTTGTTAAAATTCTACCAATATCAATGAATTTCTTTTAGTTACTATCTAGTTTTGTTGGTTATTAATTAAAATAGAACTCTTTTTAGTGATTAAGGTTGCTTAAGTCAAGTCTTGAATACCCGAGCCTTGATAGGGAGGCATGAATTCCTTAGAAATATGTTGGGGGTGTCGAGATATAGTCATTTATGGTTGTTCGAGTGAGCTTTGATTCTAATCCAAAAGTGGGTCTTTTGGTGATTTTATCAATTGTTGCTGATTAGGGAAATTTGATTAAAACTTAAAAGATGCCTATCTTTTCACCCCCCAAGTCCTAAGAGGCTCATATACAATTCTCTGCTCTACTTGTTGTATGTCTTAATAGTCAGGATATTAATTTTTTGAAGTAAATTTCTATATAGTTAAAGTTGTTGTATATGCATTCTTCATTATTGGATACGTTACAATCTTAGTTATGTGTCATGTTTTGACTTTCTTTGGGGTTTGAAAATCGTGAGGATATAAAAATAATTTGTCGTTTTGCTAGATGTGTAATTCTGATAAAAATGTGTTTATGATTATATTCAGGCTTAATCTTCATATTTAAGAAGTCTTGAATCTAGGAATATAACTTTGGTCTTGTAGACATTTGGAGAAGAGTTCGTATCTTAGTTTATTTATTCAGTACCGATAGAGATTCTCATCGAGAGACAATAATATGTAGTCTGCCCTATTTCTCACTAAATGATCTTGTTATACATAAATATTTTGCTTTAAGCTTTGTTAGACTCCACGCCTATATGAAGTGTTTGCGGGTATAAGCCATTAATGAGGATCAATTTAACTTAGAAATTATTTATGACCTTACATTAATTATATAAAACAAGAAGTTTATGTTAAGCATAAATTACATGCCTTTATGAACCTACTCTAGGATAATAGTAGGATGCACTTATCTCTTAACTGCAACCTCAACTAGTTTGATATATTATGGTTATCTCTTAACTGTACCCTCAACTAATTTGATATATTGTGGCTATTTCTATTAATGAACCTGACTAGAATCTTAGGTAACTTACTAAATGCTGACCTTTTAGTCAATTTCTTTTGCAAAGTCACCTTAAGACCAACTTCTTGTCTGATTATGTTTCAGAGCATTAATTATGAAAAATTAATTACGGCACTTGTGTTTTAATTAATTTATTGCAGATTTCACGTGTTTTAATTAATTTATTGCAGATTTCACGACGATTCTTATTTATTTTGGTTCCATGCATGGTTGAGAATTAGGTTGTCATTGCTGCCCTTCTTTCTCCTTCTTTTTTTACTTGTCTTGCATGAGCACATTGGATCTACAAGAAGGCTTACCTTGAGAACTGACATTGTTTTTGTTCTTTTATTTTTTTGATTTTACACACACACACACACATATAGATTCACACCACCCCTCCTGTCGCTGTAATTTTGTCTTGGTAACTCTTTTAATGGACACAGATTCTTTTGAGGCCACCTTTGAATCTATAAAATAATTCTCTAGTAAAATTAGCTAAGTGAAATTTAACAAGAATACATATCTTGGCATGACAACCGAGATGGCAGGCAACCGGTGCTTTGAAGCCATGGATTCCACGAATTTTCTTTGTCTAAGCATGAACACAAATATGATCCTCATTTCTCAATATTCTCTATTTTTCTCAACTTTGTCGCAGCTTCATTTTGGACTTTGATTTTGTTTTCTGAATATTTCACGCACTAAAGATAAGTTTTTTTTTTTTTAAATCTTTTTCCTTCCTTTCTATTACTATGTGTAAAATATAATTTCTTATTAGTATCTCTATGTCATATTTTTTTCGGGATTAATTCACAATTATTCATGCAAAGTGTATTATCACATAATACTTTGCTTTTGCCTTTTGTTTTTTGCTTTTCATTACTGTCATATAGAAACTATGTTTTAAGGAACTCTCATTTTACTCCTGAAATTCTTGTGTTTAAATGCCTTTATTTCATCTATGGATTTAGTATTTAGTATTAAAAATAAATAGTTAAGTTTATTTAATCTAACAAGATAATGGAATTAAGCTACTTGGTGTAAACTAGCTTCTTTACTGAGTAAGCTTAACAATACCTGCTACATGATTCGAATTGACAATGACATTGCTTGTTGCATTCTCCCTTATTCATTTCATTTAAAAACTAGAATTGTTACACATTTCATTTTTTGTTTGTGTATCCTTAGAATTTTATTTGCTCCTATAAGACCACAGATATAGATTCTATCTAAACCTTATATTGTATCACAAGTCTTTCCTTTAGGGACTTGGCGTACTTTAGGAAGATATTCTCTAAGAAATTATCTTTGGTTATATGCTAAGTTATATTGAATTATTTTACCCTTGGACATCTTTGATTCTATGGCTTGTTGAACTACTCAACTGAGTTTAATATGTTATATGTTTTTAAGTTTCTTTGTTATCTTTATTTTTTTGTTTGCTCATGTCTTCTCAACCGTTTGATTATATACGACATGTCAATCGTGAATTATTAAATTTAAGTACTTGTGTTCCTTACCTAATTATATTTGGACTGGCTATTTAGGCTTCTTTTTTATGTCACAATGCCATACATTGAAGGTGACACAAGTTTCTACTAACCTATGTTTTCTCTTTTGCAAGATATAACCGTTATCCGGGGAAGCTGGCTAGAAACATGTTGCATTTAGGAGTCCACGACTGAATACAAATCAAGCTCGCTCTATTTTTATTTCTCTTCATACAAGAACAAGGATATCAAAATTAATAGTAACCTTTGGAGATTTTAAAGGCGGGGGTTAGTTAGACAGTTAGCTTGTCAAGCAAGTTCTTTACTTTATTTGCTTCCCCTATATATACTTTACATTTTTATGTTCTATATCTACATTTTTTTTCTTAATTCTTATCTCTTGGACTGATTGCATTTAGTTATAATGCTTAAAATCGAGAATTTTTATCTACTCAATCCCTTAGTCTATCTAGGGCCTTAAAAATAGTTAATTGAGAATCTGTGTATTTAGTTTAGAATGTCAAAATTTTACATGAAACATTTATATTAATTTATGAAGTGCTTATGAATGTCAAAAGAAAGATCCTTTCTTTGAAGCTGATTGTTGCTTTCATTAATTCAAGGTCCCACTTATATTTAGTAATCTAACTACTTGGCTTATATCTCTCATTCACTACATTTAGCCCTCCCTTAAACATATAGAATCTTAACCTTCAGCCATAATACATGGGCTCCATTTACAATGATTCTGTGAATAATAATTAACTACTCAGTCTTAACCTTTTATAATGACTTAGTATTAACCTAGATCTAATCAGTAACCATATGTTACGGATCTTAAAGAATGCTTAAAACGCTTTACCGTAAGATAAATAGAAGCCTTATCTAGAATTTTAAGGTTATGTAAGACCACTTATGGAGTTTACATTAGCAATAACTAATAGGTGTCCTTACTCACCTAAAAGTAACTAGGTGATGACTCCCTTTAAATAAAAACTCGAGATTTTTTAATATATTATTCTCTAATTTTGGCCCGATTAAAATGGGATATGATAACCCTCATATGACCGAGGTGTTGAGGCATAAGGTGGAACATATCAAAACTTCATTTTTGAAAATACTTTAACTGATGTTGTGATAACATGCAGGAATTCCTTCATTGCATTGATCGACTAATTTGATATTTCTATTTTTAGCGCTGCTTGCAACCAACTTATGCCTAATGCATGTGCAGCTAATAATAGAACTGTTGATGGGCAAGGTTCTATATGGTGGGAGCAATTTAGTGCACATTCTTAAATTATGCTCGACCACCCCTAGTAGAATTTGTTAGCTCCAATATTATTGTCATTTCAAACTTGACCTTGATGAATGCTCCTTTCTGGAATATTCACTCAACGTATCGCAGGTAAGTTGATTATCTCTATGAGAACAACATTTCGTATAGTCTTCTTTAGTAATAAGATATGGATTTTGCTAATTTATTAGAATTTCTTATATTTTGCAGTAATGTTGTGGTTTAAAACATAACTATTCATTCTCTCGCTAATTCCCCATATAACTATAAGATAGTCCCAAATTGATCTAAAGAATTTTCTCTTTTAGTTTTTCACTCAACAGTTTGAGCATCTGAGACCTGTTTTAAGTAGTACATCCAATATCTAAAAATTAAACTAGATTTTACTGAAAATTATGCAATTGTTTGTTCTGTTTTAGAAATTTAGAGGTACTACTAACTTTTTTGTTTCAAGTAATGTGAGACCTTATATGCATTTTCATATTCTTTCGAGCATGTGTGCATTGAGAATCTGAAGTTTGAAGAGTGACTTGAAGAAACTAATGAGCAAGCTGAAGAAATTGAAAATGTTAAAGAACAAGTTGAAGCACAAGCGGAACCTATTCTATATTTTGTTGGGGTTGCTTTTAAGATGCATTTTTCTATACATGTTATAACATTATTTCATATTTTGTTAGGAAACAATGTAATGCTATACAATTTAAATGGGTACAATTATCTTAGTTATTTATATTTAACAATGAAATTTTAATGGAATTGTGATTGTTTTAGGTATCTTCGAACTTCTGTATATTCTTGAACTCAAAAAATTAATTACTATTTTCTAGATGTTAAAAGTTTCCAAGCAATCAGAGAAGGTAAAATTCAATGTACTTATAATGATCTAATTTAATGACATGAATAACAATTAGCGAAAGGAAAATTCAGTCACTAAAACGGAATTTAATAACCAGAATTTATATCGTTGCTAAAGAATCTTTAACGATTGGATTAGGATTTCGGTCATTAACTTTTAACATCAAGGCTTTTAGCATTCGACGATGATTAGCAACCAGATTCAGACTAATAACGACTAAATTTTCCTTTGCTGAAAATTCTTTTTCTTGTTGTGATGATCCATGATATGATGATCTTACGACTTCAGAACCAGTACAACTTACATGACTAGTGTCGTATGTCAGATATTTCAGTAAACAACATAATTTTAACTAGTCCATATAAAACCTTTTAGACCTTAGTTATTATGATCACATATGTATAGTTTTGGGAGTAGTACTTAGAACCGAGAAAATACAGATTTCAGATAACCTAAATCCCCAAACTACTTGCCACCGTAGGATAAGGGTTCCTCGCCAGTTGAAAGTATCTCCCTTCTCCCGAATGGACTCATGAGTAAATTCACGCCAGTCATGGTTCTTACCCTTGGCAAGGTAAGAGTGCCCTCCCCAACTAGGGGTACAGGTTGGATCAATGGTGCTCACATGGTGTATGTTGGTTACAAGAACCTCCCACAAATATATTTTAGTAGTATTTGTACGTTGCCCATATTTTCAATAAACGAATTTACTTTATGACTTACAAATATATTCAGCTCAATATGTATGATCTAGTTTAGGGTCATTATACATCAACTTGTTTTATTCCCAGATATTTTACTTGCGTAGTATGATTTTAGTTTCCAGCATGTTTTCCTTACTTCACTCATGTTTTACATATCTTACATACTCAGTACATTCAAAGAACTGTGTTACACCCTGTAAGTTTCATTTATTAATGGACGCGTGCGTATGTATGTTAAGAGTTTCGGAGTGCGATGCACATGAGGAAGGGCCCAGGGAATGAATATACGAGCATGGCATCGAGCGAGCAGGAGGCCGAGGATAGAGTCCAGCTTGGCACTATGGCCAGTGCGTCGCGCCCCTCGGCCGGAGCTATAGGCGTCGCGTCGTGCCCCCTGCCACCGAACCCCACTTATATATATATGATAATCAAGTGTGTGATGTTCATTTAAACATTTCCCCCTTTGGCAGAGAAGAGTAGCATAGGTTTTCTCCTTCCAAACACAAATTCATATAGATAATAGCTATATAATCCCAGACGGCTCATACACAGTTACAGGAGCCCAAACGGCTTAGATACAGATATAGGAGCCCAGACGGCTCAGATATAGCTATAAGGAGCCTAGATGGCTCAGACACAACTATAGGAGCCCAGATGGCTCAAACCTAGTTGTAGGAGCCTACTAGGCTCGGATACAGCTTCAAAGATCTAGTATACCTTAGTCACTGCATGCCTATGATCCTATAGTAATTCGAATAGGAGGAATGTGCATTGCTTGTACTTACAAAGGCTTATAGGGGCCCAAGCAGGTTGTTTCTATATTGGTTGTACCTTCCATGCTTATGGGGGCCCGATTAGGTTCTTGTCTGTATATATACTTGCTAGTTATATTCCCGATTGTGAAGCTATTCGGGTTAAATTCCTATCCTACTTATTGCTTACTTTCAGTTCTTCTATTGACTTTATTCAGTTTTCAGTACTGCCTTACATATTTGATATATATTGTACTGACGCCCATCTTTGGGGCGCTACATTACTTGCCTGCAGGTGCAGATAGACGTGGTCCAGAACCTTCCTAGTTGCCAGCCAGAGTCAGCAGTCCAGTCGGCTCCTTTTCTCCAGAGTTGATAGTTAGAGAAGGTTTGTCTTTTGTTGTATAACTTTTGGATAGGTAGGGGCCCTGTCCCGACCATTATTACACTTCTAGAGGCTTGCAGGCTACAATTTCTTAGTTGTTAGTTATTATTAGCCATGTGGGGCCTATGCATATTATATTTTGCATGATGGCCGTGTGGGGCCTGGTGTAGCTGGTTAGTTAGCGTCCTTGTCGGCCATACTATGAGTATGATTACCCATTCCTCATTCTGCTATAACTAGACAGCGGTCTTGTCGGCCCGCATAGGATCCCTTTTATCGCCTTGTTGTTGGGTTTGCTGTTTTTCTTTACAGGTGCTGCGTGGCCTTGTCGATCCGAGACTGTATTTACAAATGAGATATAGCCCATTGTTTTCTTGACTTTAAGTTATTGGCAAGCACTAGAGGTGCCTATGCCCAATCAGGTTATCCAAGGTCCCAGTGTGGCACTAGGCGCCAGTCATACCCCCCAAGGTGGGGCGTGACAAACTTGGTATCAAAGCAGGTCATATCCCAGAGAGTTTGCAAGCTGTGTCAAGTAGAGTCTTATCTATGGGTGTGTTGTGCACCGCATTCTATAGGCAGGAGGCTATGAGGCATAATACTGTGGTTACCCTCCTTTCTCCTCCAGTCGTGCTATAGAGCCATGTTGTATAGGGTAACTCCCTAAGCTTACACTAATCTGCTTATTTATTGAAAAGATGTCTGATGCACGACAGACACGGCTGGTCAAGAATTGGACACTACAGGGGGAGAGGGCACAAGAAGGGGGCCCCAGTCAGAGCCAGCCCGATTCGAGGGCGACAGGGAGACTTCATCCCGGTCTCCCCAGCATTCTTCACCACTCCAGGAGCCCTCTAGGGAGGCTGACATATCAGTACCACCCCCAGCCGTCCTTGTGCCATTGGATCAGGAGATTAGGAGTGCAGTTTACATGTTGGTTCAGATGATGGCTGCCCAGCGTCAGCCTCAGCCAGTAGAACCAGCGCCACCAAGCCCACTTAAGGGCCTGGGAGTTCGAGAGTCCACGAGTTCCTTGCTTTGAGTTCTCCGCAGTTTACAAAAACTTCATAGACCAACTACAGAGGATATTCAGGGTTATGCATGCTTCCTCAATAGAATCAATTGAATTAGCAGTGTTCCAATTGCGAGAGATAGCAATTTTATGGTATGAGTGTTGGGAAAGGACTCGAGGCAGAGATGCACCTCCACCTACATGGCCTAGTTTCTCTGAGGCCTTCATAGACCACTAATTGACCCGAGAGATTTGGTATTCCATTAGTAGAACAGTTTTTACATCTAGAGCAGGGCAGAATGAGTGTCAGAGAGTATGCGTTGAGGTTTGATTCATTGGCCAGATATGTTCCAACATTTGTTGATACTATACCATCCAAGGTACATCGATTTATTATGGAACTTGCTCTAGAATATATGGAGTCGTGTATCATAACCAGACTGTGAGAGGATATGGACATCTCACGAATTTAGGCCTTTGCTCAGAATATAGAGGAAATCAGGCAGCCTCAGTATGCGATTGATAGGGCAGGTCAGGAAAGCATTGGAGGGATAGACTTGTAGACTTTCAGGTAGATTTTTAGGGTGGGCCCAAGTCTCATTTATCAGGTAGGCCCCCATTTTAGCAGCAGCAGGGCATCAGATCAACTCATCGTGGACAGTCAGGTCCTTGAGAAATTTCACGAACGCAAGACTCACAGTAGAAGAAGGGTCCAGATCAGATGGGATTAGCTATACCACGTTGCAGTACCTGTAATATTTGACATCTAGGGAGATGCAGATACGATTCCACTGCCTGATATTTCTGTGGATAAGAGGACACATGAAGAGGGATTGTCCGATCAGACACCGGGGTGATCGGGACTCGCGGAATAGGTCCTCAGCAGGTTCATATGCTCCAATACCTTCTGCAGGGCACATGCCCTCAGCTCCAGCCGGTAGAGACCAGGGTAGATCAGAGGCATCTAGTTCATCCAGCGGTCAGGATCGCACTTATGCTCTACCAGGACGACAGGAGTTAGAGTCGTCACCAGATATTGTGACTTCTATGTTGGATGTTTGCTCTCACTCAGTTTATACTTTGATAGACCCATACTCCACTTTGTCTTATGTTACTCCATTAGTAGCCCGGAAGTTTGGTATAACACTAGAATTGCTTCAGTGACCGTTCCCAGTGTCTACTCCCGTTGGTGACTCTATTGTTGCTAAGAGAATTTACCGAGGTTGTACAGTGGAGATTGTTGGTCGCCAAACTTTAGCAGATTTAGTGGAGTTATAAATGATTGATTTTGATGTGATTATGGGTATGGATTGGCTAGCACCATGTTATGCCAATATGGAGTGTTGGACCAGGACCGTCAGATTTCACTTTCCCGGGGAGGTAGTGCGAGAATGGAAAGGCAATGCAGCTACGCCAAAAGATAGGTTCATATCCTATCTTCAGGCGAGAAAGCTGATAGCGAAGGGCTGTATTTACCATATTGTTAGGATTCAGGATATGCAAGCAGAAACCCTGACTCTTCAGTCCATTTTGGTGGTTAACGAGTTTTCATACGTGTTCCCAGATTGAGCTCCCGGTGTCCCTCAAAGCGTGAGATCAATTTTTCTATCGACTTGCCACCAGGCACACAACTCATATCCATCCCTCCGTATCAAATGGCTCCCGCTGAATTGAGAGAGTTGAAAGAACATTTGAAAGACTTGTTAGATAAGGGTTTTATTAGGCCCAGTACTTCGCCATGGGGTGCGCCAGTTCTGTTTGTGAGAAAGAAAAATAGCTTCCTATGCATTATATAGAAATCGACAGTTGAATAAAGTTACTATTAAGAAAAAATACTCCCTCCAAAGGATAGATGATATATTTGACCAGTAGCAAGGGTGAAATATTTCTCCAAAATTGATTTAAGGTTCGGGTACCACCAGGTGTGAGTCCGGGAAAGAGATATTCCGAAAACAACTTTCAGGACCAGGTATGGTCATTGTGAATTTTTAGTCATGTCCTTCGGGTTGACGAATGCCCCAATAGTGTTCACGGATCTGATGAACAACATCTTTAGGCCATATTTAGAGCTGTTTGTGATAGTGTTGATTGATGATATTTTGGTGTACTCCCGCTCAGAAGCGAAACACAGAGATCATTTGCGAACAGTACTCCTGATCCTCAGGGACTGCCGGTTATATGTAAAGTTCTCTAAATATGAGTTCTGGTTGAATTCCATAGCTTTCTTGGGCCATATTTTATCAGATGCAGGTATTTAGGTTGATTCACAGAAAATTAAGGCAGTTAAGACATGGCCTAGACCTACAACTCCAACTGAAGTTCACAGTTTTCTAGGGTTAGCCAGGTACGATAGAAGATTCGTGGAAGAATTTTCTACCCTATCTGCGCCACTAACCAGATTGACTCAGAAAGCAGCCAAATTTCACTGGACCAACGCCTGCGAGCAGAGTTTATAGGAATTGAAAAATAGATTGACATCTAAACCATTGCTAGCTTTACTAGAAGGTTCCGAGAGTTACGCTGTATACTGTGATGCTTCGGGCGTTGGGTTAGGGTGTGTTCTAATGCAACACAGTAAGGTGATTGCTTATGCTTCAAAGCAGCTGAGGAAGCATGAAAAGAACTACCCTACCCATGATTTGGAATTAGCTGCAGTGGTTCATGCCTTAAAAATATGGAGGCATTATTTGTATGGCGTGCATGTGGATATTTTTACTGATCATAAAAGTCTCCAGTACATCTTCACATAGGAAGAGTTGAATTTATGGTGGCATCGTTGGTTAGAATTGCTGAAAGACTACGATGTGAACATCTTGTATCATCTAGGGAAGGATAATATTGTTGCTGATGCCCTTAGTCATAGATCCATGGCCAGTTTAGCATATTTGAGGCCAGAATAGTGAGAAATAGCTCGAGAGCTGCACCTGATAGCAAGTCTAGCGGTCCGGCTAGTAGATTCAGAGGATAATGGGGTTGTAATTTAGAATACAGAAGTATCATCCCTGGTTATAGAGGTTAAGGAGCGGTAGTATGAGGACCCTAATCTAGTACAACTCGAAGACAAGGTTCAGTAGGGTGAATTATCAGCCTTCGAGTTAACGGAAGATGGGGTCTTGAGATTCAGAGGTTGACTCTGTGTTCCAGATGTAGCAGGGCTCCGCCAGCAGATCATGGCAGAGGTACATTATTCTCGTTACTCTCTTCATCCAAGTCCGACGAAGATGTATCATAATACATAGGAAATATACTGGTGGCCTAGAATGAAGAAAGGTGTAGCCGTATTTGTAGCATAGTGTCCTAATTTTCAGCAGTTAAAAGCTGACCATCAGAAACCTGGCGTACTAACTCAGGATATAGCTGTACCTATGTGGAAATGGGAGGCTGTTAATATGGTCTTTGTGGTAGGATTACCCCGCACTAGACGCAGATTTGACTCTATTTGGTTTATTGTTGATAGGTTGACAAAATCATCCCACTTCTTGCCAGTCTGGGCTACATTTTTAGCCAAAGACTATGCTGAGTTGTATATCAAGGAGGTTGTCCGACTACATGGTGTTCAACATCCATTATTTCTGATAGAGGGCACAATTCACAACTATATTTTGGTAGACATTTTAGAAAGGTTTGGGGATGCAGGTTAATTTGAGTACAACTTTCCATCCCCAGATAGACGGTCAAGCAGAGTGCACCATTCAAACGCTCAAGGATATGCTCCAGGTGTGTGCGCTAGACTTTGGAGGGAATTGGTATGAGAATCTACCCCTTATCGAGTTTGCATACAATAACAGTTATCATTTTGCTATCCAGATGGCACCTTATGAGGCCTTATATGGGTAGAAATATAGGTCCCCCATGGGATGGTTCGAAGTAGGGGGGTTAGGATTAATCGGACCTAATATGATCCACTAGTCAGAAGAAAAAGTGAAACTTATCAGAGAAAGTTTGCTGACAGCCCAGAGTCAACAAAAGTCCTATTTTGATTTCCGGTGTAGAGACTTGGAATTTAATATAGATGATTGGGTGTTTCTTAAGGTTTTCGCCTATGAAGGGCGTGATGAGATTTGGCAAGAAAGGAAAGCTTGGCCCTAGGTTCATTGGACTATATTGGATCCTTTGAAGGATAGGCTGAGTGACATATGAGTTAGAACTGCCTTCAGGGATAGAATCTGTTCATTTAGTTTTCCTTGTATCAATGCTACGGAAGTGTATAGGGGACCCATCTCGGGTTGTTCCAGTTGAGGACGTTCAAGTTACTGTAGAATTGTCCTACGAAGAGACTCTAGTTGCTCTATTAGATCGACAGGTTTGTAGATTGAGAACTAAAGATGTAGCCTTCGTTAAAGTGTCATGGAGAAACAAAAATGTAGAGGACATGCCTTTGGAAGATGAGGAAGACATGAGGTGTAGATACGCTCACTTATTCTAGACCTGACCCAAAGTGAGATTGTTGTTCAGATGTCACCTTATTGCTTATATTGTTAGTACTATTCAGTTGTTCACTTCTATGTTGTGGGATAGTTGGTTGTAGTGTCCTGTGAGACACCTATGTTGGACTTTTTTGCGTTTCAGATTTTCGGATAGTCCATATTATAGAGTAGACTCTACCAAAATTCTTCTAGAAATAGTTAAAGGAGTTGAGTCTTTTAAGCCCAAAGATTACATTCAAGGACGAATGTTCCTGGGGGGGTTGATGTTACACCCCATAAGTTTCTATCATTAACGGACGTGTGCATAAGTATGTTTAGAGTTTTAGAGTGCGACACACGTGAGGAAGGACCCGAGGAATGAATATATGATGTGCTGTGAGCTTATAGCACTTTCGATGCTCAAAACTAAGAAAATTGCATGAACTTAGGTGTGTTTATATGGATAGGGTACTTTTTCTTTGATTAATGGACAAATAAGTATTGGAGGAAGAATGTGCAAAAGTAGCCTGAAAGTGCAGAAAGTGGGATAAAGTCATAGTCTTAGTATGAGCTATAGGTTGATGATACGAGTCGTACTAAGAACCGTGATAAGTTTCAGATGGATGGATTGTAAAGAATGCAACCTACGACTCTCAGTACGAGCCGTACATAACTGGTACGAGATGTAACAGTAGGTCATGGAAATATTCAAAGAAAATTGCACAAAAGCAGACTCCTGATATGGATAGACAGTACGAGTCGTACCATCACACGTGAAAAACTTCAGAAAAATTCAGAGTTCTAAGAATCAAGCCCATGGAAGCAAAGTATGACTCGTAATAAGCATGTATGAGTCGTACAAATCCCCAACACTTATCCAAATTTCAGCAAGACAAGGACTTACAGATAGTAGGCACAATCCATACAATCCTGCTATGGGTCGTATGATCAATCGTGGCTCAAACGACGATAATTATGGAAATTTACCCTGTTAGCTTAGGAATAGGATTCTTATGTCTGTATAAATACTTTTTATGTTTTATTTTCAGGAAAAGTTGTTAGACGTATCTAGAGAGAATGTTAGAGGTAGTTAGAGAATCATACAAAACGAGGGAAAACATAGAATTGCGTTGATTAACTTGTGATCAACCTTTTCCTGATTTCTTTCTTGATCTTTGTAAATTGTTTTTGAGGTTTTTCTGATAAAATCAAAGAATCTGTTCTCTCATCTACGATTTTAAGTATTGAATTATGTGTTTAATGATGAATGTATATCACAAACTTACAACTATGAGAGGCTAAAACCTCCATAGCTAGGGTTGTGGGAACCATGGTGGATTAATGAGCTAGGGATACACAAAAGTGATTCAAAACCAATGAAAAACGCTTGTATTTTATTCTCTTCATACTTAAATGTTTCTTAACGGTGTATAATGTTGGGACTTGCCTGAATTCTTTACTTGCTTGAGCCTAGAGAGGTAGAGATTAGGAAAAGAGAATTATAACAAAGCCTTGATCTTGATGATCATTGTATAACTTGAGCTGTGGTCGCAGGATAGTTAAATTTGGGACATATTAATAATGGTTAAATTGAAATCGCTCGTGAGACCTGACCCGGTGACTGAGTATAGTCATCCAATAGGGACGAACCAGTCATTTGGATGAACCCTAGTTATCAGTTTTACAAGTAAGCATTGATATTGGTCACGTGTGTATACCTGAAGCAGTTATGAACCCATGGGGAACACAAACCCTAGTTATTTTTAAATCTTGATTTACCTCATAATTTTAATTGTTGTTTTAATTATTATTTTCTTGAAACCCCCAAATTGGAATAACTAACCAACAAGTTCACTTACCAACATTAGTCTAGATCTTCCATATTCCTTGTGGGTTCGACCCGAACCTCTTTGTTCGGTTCTTTATTGACAACGTTCGCTTCATACTTCAGCAGGAGGTGTGAGTTTCAGCCTTATCAAAAAGTGGCGCCGTCGCGGGGAAATACGATTAAGATTAGATTAATTGCTTATATTTGACTTTTGGTAGTTATTTCCTGAATTACATTTTCTTTTTGTTTGTGATACCCACAGGTTGTTGCTCAGAATGCCAAGAAATCGGAGTAGTGGAAATCCCCTGATTTCGTTGAACCCCGAAATTGAACGAACATTACGCAGAATGGAAAATCAGGAACAGAGAGATGCCCATATAGCTTAAGAAGCTAGGCAAGCCAAGCTAGCTCGGCAAGCTGCACTTAGGATGTGGAGGATGCCAGAGAATAGGTTGTTAACGCTGGTCGACATGGGCGGGGCAACAAAGGTCATAGATTTTCCCCTCAGTTCTTCGAAGATGAGGACCCAAACATTGATGAAGTTGGGTCAACTGGAGCAATTGTACCACCACCACTGCCCGCTGGGGCCAAATTTGACATCACGAGTACCATGATTCAACTGTTAAACATAAAAGGGGTGTCCAGTGGTCACACAATAGATGACGCCAACCTGCACCTGATAACTTCATTGGAATATGCAAGGTGCACAGGTTTCCTGGAGTTAGCCAAGATGCCATCAGACTCAGGCTTTTCCCTTTTTCTCTGTCAGGGGAAGACACCTTTTGGTTATCGGAGTTGCCCATCGACTCCATAACCAACTGTGGGGAACTCAAGAAAGCCTTTTTAGAGAGAGTCTTCCCCCCTCTAGAATGTTGCAGCTTAAGGATGAAGTTTATAATTTCCGACAACTTAAAACTGAGGCACTTCATGGAACCTGGTGAGGTTCAAGAAGAAGTTGACAAAGTGTCCAAACACTAAAATACCAGATGATAGTTTGTTGGAAATTTTCTACAAGTCTTTAAACAATAGCACAAGTAGCAGACACAGTGACAGGAGGAGCATTGATGAGTCACACCTAGGAGCAAGTTGCTACTATCCTTGACAGAGTGACTAAAACAAATAGGGCATGGCATACCCAGGAGGCAGATGCAGTGGCCGGTACATATGGTGTTGGTTTGACTACGGACCAACGAAGGAAGGAAGAAGAATGTGACCATGAGGTAGCTCATATGCGCACATCATTGGATTTTCTTACAAAGCACATTATGGGAGCTAGAGCCAAAAAGGTAATGCAGTGGGGACACAAGGACTGGAGTCTGGGACAGACCACTCTGATTCTGAGGAGGAGGCAAATTTCCTAGACAGCCAAGTGGCGCATTTTCGAGCCAACACCCAAGCATCTGGGCAAGACAATTGGTGCCAAGGTTCTGGAAACCAAGGTCGGAACCAATACAGAGATACTACAATCGGAATGGGTACAGAGATAGAAACCGAGGTCGTGAGCGCGAAGGATATTGGAGAAGGAATGACGGCTACCGCAACGATCTAGCTGGAGTATATGTGCCTCCCAATGCACGAGAGGGGGAGGCTAGACAGTCAAAGATAGAGAGCATGATGGCTGAGATGCTGAAAAAGGTGAGGTTCACTGATGATCAGTTAAAGGAAATCTAGGGTGATATATCGAGCATGGGTAAAAGAGTAGAGTCCCATGCAACAGCTATCAAGAAAATCGAACAATATCTAGGGCAACTGTCGGCATCACTGAACCCTAGATAGAAGGGTACACTACCTAGCAACACCGTCCAGAACCCAAAGGATGATGGCCATTGCATGGCGGTGATGACTAGGAGTGGTAAGACCACAATTAATCACCCTCTACCGGTTGTAGTTGAAAGGAAGAAAGAGAGCGTAGTTGAAGATGATGAAAATGATGCTGAGAATGATGAGTTGCCTGAGGCCCCATCTGGTGAAAAAGGGTCTGAAGTTGAATAGGGTGCAACACAGATTTACAAGGCTATCCCGAGACCACCACCACCGTTCCCCTAAAGAATGAATAGAAGGCAGAGAATGGTAAATTCTAGAAATTCCTGTCAATGATGAAACAATTATCTGTGAACATACCATTGGTTGAGGCGTTGGAACAAATGTCGGGATATGCTAAGTTCATGAAGGACCTGGTTACAAAGAAGAGGTCTGTGAGTTATGAGCCTGTAGATAATATGCACCACTGTAGTGCCATAGCTACACGAGTCCTATCCCAGAAGGGGGAAGATCCGGGTACTTTCACTATACCTTGCACCATTGGCTATGTTGAGTTTGCAAGGACACTTTATGATCTGGGAGCAAGCATCAACCTGATTTCATTGGATGTATTCAAGAAGTTGGGCTTAGGAGCCCCCACACCGACTACCATGTGGCTACTAATGGCCAACAGAATTGTGAATAAGCCAGTAGGGATCCTATTTGATGTGCTTGTAAAAGTTGACAGATTCATATTCCCAGCAGACTTCGTGATCCTAGATTGTGAGGTCTATTATAAGGTCCCCATCATTTTGGGGCGACCATTCCTTGCTACTAGGAGGGACTTAATGGATGTGGAGGTTGGCCAACTGAAGTTTAGACTAAATAAAGAAGAGGTCACTTTCAACATCTGCCAGTCAATGCAGCAACCGAAGGAGTACAATGTAGTCTCAGTAATAGATGATGAATCTGAGTTCCTTGATGAAGTTTGAGTAGTCAAGAGACTTGTGTCATGCCGCAACGTTAAACCAGGCACTTCTTGGGAGGCAACTCAAGTGGTGGCGTGGTGAATTCTGAGTAATGAGGCCACTTCCGTCGTACCGCGACATTAAATCAAGTGCATCTTGGGAGGCAACCCAAGTGATTTAACTAATGTGTGTTTAGTGTGCAGGGAAAAGCAAAAACAGGTGGTAGTAGACTGCTAAAAAGCAGGTGCTATAACTATCAGTACGACTTGTGAGAGGGTTTGTACGAGTCATAGCATGGGTTATGGTGAGGATCAGAGAGGTGCTTTAGTGAAGGAGTTTAGGGTACGGTTGGTCCTAGGACTCGTAACTCAAGTGTATGGGTCGTAGTACTTACTATGCCTGTGAACCATGCAAGCTCTGCAAGGCAAAGATCTACAAGTCATCGTACGGACCATACCCACATGGTACGAGTTGTAAGATGCACTCGTAGGTCCCCAGGTAAGTTTTCAACTCTCTAAACTACGGGTCCAAGGGACGAGTCGTGGGTCAAAATCCTTGAAATAACTCAACTCAGCCCAGATTTTTAGAATCTGCCCCCTCACTTATTTAAACTTCAAACCTAAGCAAACCCTTCTCCCATGCGATCAAAATCAAAAGCATGAACCACACTCATGACTCCTTCACATCCGTAACTCAAAACCAAAGAAAAATTTAGCAATTCTTGCTCAATCAAGTTCCTCTCAACCTTAATTTTGGACTACCAATCGAAGTAAGAAACTAACAAGTAAGTGTATTTATTTGAATATTGATTTTACCTATATGCTTGATGTAATGGTGCTAAAACCCCTGTGAGTCATCATTTTTTCTTAAAAGAATTGAAAGAGACAATGACCAGGGGAGTAATAGAACTATGTGAGACTGGGAAATACTTTGAAATTGATGAACTTGTGCATGAGACTGGGAAATACTTTGAAATTGATGAACTTGTGCATTGAAGCATTCACAATTGAGTTACGAGTAGTGGATAAAAAGGGGAGGGATGAGTAGTTGTAAAATGGGTTGAACTACATGCCTAGACCTAGGGAATTCTGAGTACCCAAAACATGAATAAAACTCCCTGTCAACTGGACCAAAATCGAGGCATGGACAGGCTTCACAAGACTTCCTACGACTTGTGGTTTGATACTACGACTCGTAGATGGATTGTTGGGACTATCCCAAGCTAAAATTAGAAAAGACCTGAGGTATGAACTATGGTACAGTTCGTGGTTTTCCGCTATGAGTCGTACCAAGGATTCATACCAATGATCTAGAAAGGGTCAAGTCTATATGAGGCAGTACCATCCTTCCCACGACTCGTGGAATTGACCTACAGGTCGTACCATGAGTCGTAAAAAAATGTAGAGAATTTGTCAATAAAGGGGCATCCTCATACGACTCAAGGTACGGATCATACCTTTATAATATGAGTCATACCCAGGAGTCATATTGTGCATCAGAGAGCTCAGAGTCTTCATAAGAGTCACACCTTGAAGGTACAACTCGTACTGTTGACTCGTGGTTATTTACAGAGGATTTTACTTGATTTTCTTTCCCAGATATGGAATTCTAACTCTCTTTTGATCTAGGTATAATGATGCTTAAACATAAAGCATCCAAAGCAACTACCGGGAGGACACTACATGATGAGACCTATAAATCTAAGCAAGCAGGAAGTTCCCCTAGTGGTTCAGTTGAGGAGTACAGGGTTGATACATCAGACACCGATGGGACCCGAACCACTAGGGCAAAGGCCAAAGCCCAAACTGTTGCAGCTACTGCCATATCCGCCGAAGTTCCCAAGTATGAGAAGGGAGCTAAGGAAGGTAATCAAGAGTTTGGAAACGGCTCAAATGCAGAAGAAGGGTCTGAGGAGACCCAATCCGATGAGGCAAGTGGCAGTGCTGAGTTAGAGGAGGAGGCTCCTAATGCTGACCAACAGTTGATTCTGCCTAGGGAGAGTCGTACTATTCGATGGAGAGTGCCAGGATCACAGGAGATCTACGAACAATGCATTGCTCTCACTGCCAAAAACAAACCTAGGTGGAGCATCCAAGAAAAACCGCGGATCCTCACAAAATCATTGAATGAATTAGAGGAGATGAAGAAGATTTCAACTTTTATAGCCTCGAATGGATGGCTAGGACTCCGGACCAGTACACTTCAGAGATAGTCCGTGAGTTCTATGCCAACTACTTGGCGACCATGGAGGAGAAGGCAAAAGAGGGGAAAAAAGTTAAAGATCGGCCCAGACTGGAGAGTGTCATGGCCAGAGGACTAGAGGTAGACATCTCCGACCGCACTATATCTCGGATCCTATACGGGCCATAGTTCATACCTCCACATGCCACGATAGAATATGAGTACCGGGTGGAGGCACTGAAACAAATTAGGCAGCTGGGCTTTGAGGAAAGACAGAGGCATCTACAGTGGTTGGTGGGTGTTATAGCTGAGGATAAAGAGGAAGCAGAGTGAGTCTCAGGTGGAAAGCCGGTTATCAAAAATTCACTCAACTTTATAGAAAAAGCCTGTTAGATATTTGTGCGCCACCGATTAGAACCAACAGTCAATGACAACACTCTGAGTGCAGACAGAGCAGCTCTGGTGGCATGTCTCATGTCCAGATACCCCATAAATATCCCGAGAATCATTTCAGAGGAGATATGAGATCGGGCTGTGGGATTGAGCACTACTATCCCAATCTCTAGCCTCGTTTTCAAATTATTCAAAGAGGTAGGAGTTCCAATGCAATGGGGGGAGGAGCGCTTAATTGGAGGGAAGAGGATAGCGGACATTGGCTTGATATAGGATGAAATTGTAACACCCCAAAAGTTTTCAAGATTTAAAACCCGGAGTTGAAATGAGTTCAGCAGTAAAATATGCAAAATGGCCTCAGAACGACTCATCTAATGAGTCTTGGTCCCTCTAATGGGTCGTGGAAGTAGTCGTGGTGAGATTTCAGGTTGGCCTACTGGGAAGGAATGAGTCATGTAACGACTCGTTGGTGTCTCTGAGGGTCATTGTAAGTGGTCATGGGTTGGAGCCCAGGGTTTTCAAGTGGTGGCAATGGATGGTTGTAACGGGCTGTTGAAGCTAGCAACGACCCTTGGTATCGAATGCTGGAAGGGACATGAGGGTTGGTCCAGTGTGGGTGACAGAAGGAACGATGAGTCGTTGGTTCTAGCAATGACTCATCATGTCAGTCGTTATTTGGGCCACCAATTGAGTAATCAGTGCATCTAACGGATGGTTTTGACGAGTCCTTAGAGGAACTAATGACCCATCCTGTTGGTCATTTTTTGGAGAAGCTGATGCCATGAGGGAATTCCAGTACACCTAACGGAAGATTGACGACGAGTCATTAGAGGAAACAACGACTCGTCTTGAGGGTCGTGGTTCTAGTTCGGGTAATTTTTCATGTTTTTCCCAGGGGTAATTCAGTAAAATCCTACGGTCCTAGTTCTTAAGTGACGTCATTTTAAGTATTTTTGGGGATGTTTTTAAGGGTTTTTAAAGCCTAACCTCTCATTCTCTCAAAAATACTCTCTCAAACCCTTTTTCATTTTTCTCTCTCAAGTTCAAGGATCCTTCAAGGAAGTTTTCAAGGACTTCAACGTCAAGCTTAAGTGAATGATTCTTCGAAGCAGGTATGTGGTTCTTTCAACAAGGATAATATTCCATTCTTGCGCCCTAAAATGTTTTCTTATCAAAAGCCCAATTTCAACTAATTTAGAAAAGCATGACCTAGGGTTTGTGTGATGGGTAATTTCTTCTACATTTTCTTTGAATGATAAAATCTACCATAATTATGAATTAATTAGCAATATAAATTAATGGGTTGTCTTGAATGGTGGGTTAGATGATGAAAATTCATGAGTATAGAGTGTTCTTCATAAATTGGCTTGAGCATTGAATGAGATTTTATTATTGTTCACTTGATTATCGTAGTAACTCGTGCCCATGTTTAAAATATGTGAATATCATATGATTATCCTTAATAACCCAATTCTCCCATTGATAACTATGTTGAGATGAGTTTACAGTTTTTGGGAGTGAGCAATTGAAGGTAAATTATGTAGTATCACTATGTTTTCGATGGAATCGATTGGATATGAGGTGAATCTATGATAATGGCCTAATTGTTGCATCTTTCTCATGAATTGGAGTAAATTAAGAAATGGGTCTTATGAAATGAAAATGTATGCTTCTCCCATACTTTTGTTATAAATGATGAGGTATGAGTTAAATGTATGGGTTGTCCATAAATCTAAATAAATGAAGAATTACATTTATGATAAAGTATGAATTGAACCTATGGACCATGCATGACCCTATGCTACATGTGGAATGAGATGAATTCGAAATTTGAATGTCGTGAAGTATAATGCATAATGTGAATCTGTAGCATGCTCGTTAGTGTAAGATGCTTGAGAAAATATTGATTTGACTCCGTGACAATGTGAATTATGATGATAAAGCATGAGAATGATATTTCAGACTATTGGTCTTGTGTGTAATTGAAGGTAGCCCTAATCCTTTCAAAATGAATGTTGTATGATGAAATCAGTATGTGTTTCTCATCTCTGATTTGCTATTGAAATTTAGATTAGCCTTAGCCAGTCGGGATTCTCTTTAGCTGAGAATGTTTCCCTTAGTCAGTCGTGATTCTCTTTAGCTGAGAATGTTTCCCTTAGTCAGTCCGGATTATCTTTAGTTGAGAATGCTTTCCCTTAGTCAGTCGGAATTCTCTTTAGCTGAGAACGTCTCCCTTGGTCAACCAGTGACTCTCTATATCAGAGAATACTCTCCCTTCGACAGTCAGGGATCCTCTCTAGCCAAGAATATTTCTCTTTGACATTTGATGGAAGCTCCCTTAGACAGTCAGGGACTCTTCCTTAGACAGTTAGGGACCCTCTATAATATCAGTCACGACTTCGGTCCTCGATATTGGTTCAGTTTATAACCTTGTGTATCGGTGGATCATATTTCGGTAAATGCCCTTATAACGTTGTTACATTAAAATGCATATGTATATCTCATATAAGGTTGTTGTATCTCCATTAAGTTATATTATCATTAAAGTGTTTGTTTTATTTCCTTCTTGTACACTTGCATGTTTTAGTTTATTTACGTTTCTCACATAGTCAGTACATTCCAAGTACAAACTGCATGCCTTTATGTGCTGTATCAGTTCATGATATTGATTCAGGTCTCCAGACTCAGCCTCGTGGTTAGATACGCTTCGTCCTCTCTCAGCGGCTAGTGGTGAGTCCTCATCTCCCGAGGACGTAATCTATGTTTTACTTTTTCCTTATGTTTAAGTTTTTAGACTTTAGGAGTTAGCTGGAGGCTTGTCCCAGCAACTCATCAATTTAGTAGAAGGCTTTCATACTTGTCTAGACATACGTAGCATTGTATCTAAGTGTGGTTAAAATTGTTCTTATGGTTTCTATTAGATTCTTGCTATTAGCTTCTACTTATTCTTGTTGTTAGTCATTTCTATTGTTAAGTGTTATGCTATGATTATGCCATGGGTTGACTTGAAGCCTTTAAGGGTCTCTTGTCTCGTGTAGTTGCTAGGGTGTAAACTCGGGTCGTGACAAACTTGGTATCAGAGCAAAGGTTTAGAGTGTCCTAGGGTGTTTGAAATCCGCGTTATGTAGAGTCTTCTTCATGGGTGTGAAGCGCACCATACTTATGACGAAGAGTCTACGAGACGTTTTAGGAATGTTCCCTTTACTTTATGATTTTTATCATGCATAGAGTATGATGCTCTAAACAGTTCCTCCCCTGACTCGTGCTTTACGCGCTCACAGATAATTCCTCCCAGAAGACCGAATGGAAGAAGACGTGGTAACGGTCGCCAGCAGGTACCACCATCCCAGGTGAACCCAATGGATGATCATATTACTCATGCCGAGTTTTGAGCAGCCTTTCACATGTTGGCTCAGGCCCTGATCGCTACCTGCAGGTGATGGCTCGTGCTCCCCAGAATGGGAATGTAGCGACGGCAAGGATAAGAGATTTTCTCTGGATGAACCCACCCGAATTCTTATGGTCAAAGGTGGATGAGGACCCGTATGAGTCTTGGAAGAGATTCAAAAGATCACCTAGATTGTGGGGGTGACGGGAACAAATAGTTCAGAATTAGCCTCCTACTAGCTAAAAGGAGTCACTTATATCTGGTTTTGTTAGTGGAGAGACAGTCGGGGAATTGGAGCGGGTCCCCTGGGTTGGGATGAGTTTATGACAGCATCCTTGGAAAGGTTTTTCCCTCGAGAGTTGAGGGAGGAAAAGGCGGTAGAGTTCATTAACTTGAAACAGAATCACATGACTGTCCAGGAGTTCGCATTGGAATTTACTCGTTTATCCAAGTATGCACCAGAGATGGTAGCCGACCAGTGGGCCCGAGTGAGCAGGTTCATGAATGGAGTGTTAGAATCCTTGGTTAAAGAGTTCAGGATTGTCATGTTGCACAGAGATATAGACTTTCCACACTTGGTGATATTCGCTCAACATATGGAAGCAGAATATGCGAAAGAAAAAGAGAGAGAGAGGTCAAGAGGGCTGGGACTGGAGATCTAGAGTTCTCCTAGCAGAGGTTGAGTGGCAGACATAGCTCATGTTGCCAACAGAAATCATCGGCCCCAGCACCTTTGACAGCCAGTGTTCTATACAAACCCAGAGTGAGGGAGATTACGTATCCATTGTGTATTAGTTGTGGGAAGCACCATTTGGGAGTATGCATGGCCGGCTCAGATGTTTGTTTTTGGTACGACAAGGTAGGCCATAAGCACCGAGATTGCACAACGGCTAAGCGAGGTGAGAGTAGATTCTCGGCCACCTCTTCAGTAGCTTCGATAGTCCGTCCAGTTCATTAGGGTGCATCCTCTAACCTGGGTGGCGGGCATCGTCAAAATTGCCCCTATGCCGTAGCAACACACCAGGATAAGGGCAAATTGCTGGTAGTGGCCACAGGTATGTTGTGAATCTTGTGTTACCCCCTTATATATTGCCAACCTCAGTATTGAATAAGAGGCTCTGTAGTGATTGTGGAAAGAGATTGTCGATGTGTGATGTGAATAGCTGTTAGTGTAAGGCTTGTAGTGAAGGTTAGAAGTGAAAGAGAAGTTAGGAATTAGTAAATTAGCCTGACCTGATGAAAGATTTGGGAGCCTTAGAATGATGACTTTAAGATAAGGGGGAGATAGTGAGTATGTGGAGTAAGCTGGACCCTGAGAATGCTAATAAGGGAGTTCAGCCTTAGCAGTTGTGGTATGTCGATCTCTTCAGGTTCAGATAACCCCCCTTGTACTTCAGTTGAAGTTAAGTTATGTCCATCCCTTCATGCAGATTCCTGAGATTTAGAGGTAACCGCTTCTGACAGCGATGCCGGTCTTGCTCTACGGATCCTTTTGGCTCATCTTCACGTTATGAATCAGTTATGTGTGCCAGCTCATGTTTCCCAGTATGATCAACTCGAACTCAGTCTATAGAAGTTGCTTAATAGTTCAGTAGAACCAGGTTATCTCATGTATGTGCCTAGTTTTAGATGTCGAGAATGACTCATGCTCATGAATTCCTTACCCTCAGTTATATTAGATATCGTGAATTCTAACTTAGTACTAAAAAGCATTTTGAGAATGAAGGTTCAGTCTGTACTAGTTCAGTGCTGGATAAAGGGGAAGAATCCTTTTCAGTGTTCTATCTAGCTCCATGTTAGTAGCATGTCCTTCGGTTTCTCTTGTGCCATGGTATGCATGTTCAATGTCGATACTTAGTCCGGGTGTGTAAGATCAACCCGAAGCTTAAGCTCTATTGGTTTTAGCTGGGATTTTAGTTTTGTTCCTATCCTATCAGTATGTTTCTCCAACATTCGAGGATAAATTTTCCCAAGGGAGGAGATATTATAAAACCTCAAAAGTTCCCAAGATTTAAAACCTGGAGTTGAAATGAGTTCAGAAGTAAAATCTGTAAAATGTCCTCAAAACGACTCGTTTAATGAGTCATTGGTCCCTCTAACGGGTCGTGAAGCAGTCGTGGTGAGATTTCAGGCTGGGCTACTGGGAAGGAATGAGTCATGTAACGACTCGTTGGTGTCTCTGACGGGTCGTTGTAAGTGGTCATGGGTTGGAGCCCAGGGTTTCCAAGTGGTGGTAATGGATGGTTGTAACGGGCCGTTGAAGCTAGCAACGACCCATGGTATTGATCATTGGAAGGGACATGAGGGTTGGTCTAGTGTGGGTGACGTAAGGAACAACGACTCGTTGGTTCTAGCAATGACTCGTCATATCAGTCGTTATTTTGGCCACCAGTTGAGTAACCGGTGCATCTAATGAACGGTTTTGACAAGTCATTAAAGGAACTAATGGGTCATCCTATCGGTCATTGTTTGGAGAAGCTGAAGACATGAGGGAATTCTAGTGCACCTAACGGAGGATTGATGATGATTCTTTAAACGAAACAATGACTCGTCTTAAGGGTCGTGGTTCCAGTTCGGGTAATTTTTCATGTTTTTCCCAAGGGTAATTTTGTAAAATCCAATGCTCCCAATTCTTAAATGACGTCATTTTAAGTATTTTTGGGGACGTTTTTAAGGGTTTTCTAAGCCTAATCTCTCATTCTCTCAAAGACACTCTCTCAAACCCTTTTTCCTTTTTCTGTCTCAAGTTCAAGGATCCTTCAAGGAAGTTTTCAAGGACTTCAAGGTCAAGCTTTAGTGGATGATTCTTCGAAGCAGGTATACGGATCTTTCAACACGGATAATGTTCCATCCTTGTGCCCCAAAATATTTTTATCAAAAGCCCAATTTCAACTAATTTAGAAAAGCATGACCTAGGGTTTGTGTGATGGTAAATTCTTCTACATTTTCTTTGAATGCTAAAATCTACTGTGATTATGAATTAATTAGCAATATAAATTAATGGGTTGTCTTGAATGGTGGGTTAGATGACGAAAATTCATGAGTATAGAGTGTTCTTCATAAATTGGCTTGAGCATTGAATGAGATTTTATTATTGTTCACTTGATTATTGAAGTAACTCGTGTCCATGTTTAAAATATGTGAATATCATATGATTATCCCTAATAACCAGATTATGCCATTGATAACTATGTTGAGATGAGTTTAGAGTTTATAGGCTTGAACAATTGAAGGTAAATTATGTAGTATCACTATGTTTTTGATGGAATCGATTGGGTATGAGGTGAATCTATGATAATGGCCTAATTATTGCATCTTTCTCATGAATTGGAGTAAGTTATGAAATGGGTCTTATGAAATGAAAATGTATGCTTCTCCCACGGTTTTGCTGTAAATGATGAGGTATGAATTAAATGTATGGGTTGTCTGTAAATCTAAATAAATGAAGAATTTCATCTATGATAAAGTATGAATTGAACCTATGGACCATGCATGACCCTATGCTACATGTGGAATGAGATGAATTTGAAATTTGAATGTCGTGAAGTATAACGCAAAATGTGAATCTATGGAATGCTCGTTAGTGCAAGATGTTTGAACAAATATAGATTTGACTCCGTGACAATATGAATTATGATGGTAAAGCATGAGAATGATATTTCATACTATTGGGCTTGTGTGTAATTGAAGGTAGCCCTAATCCTATCGAAAAAATGTTATATGATGAAATCCGTAAATGTTTCTCATCTTTGATTAGTTGTTGAAATTTAGATTATCCTTAGTCAGTTGGGATTCTCTTTACTTGAGAATGTTTCCCTTAGTCAACCGAGATTCTCTTTAGATGAGAATGTTTCCCTTAGTCAGTCGGGATTCTCTTTAGTTGAGAACGCTTTCCCTTAGTCAGTCGGGATTCTCTTTAGCCGAGAACGTTTCCCTTGGTCAACCAGTGACTCTATATATCAGAGCATACTCTCCCTTCGACAGTCAGTAATCCTCTCTAGCTGAGAACATTTCCCTTTGACATTCAAGGAAGCTCCCTTAGACAGTCAAAGACTCTCCCTTAGACAGTTAGGGACCCTCTATGATATCAGTCATGGCTTCGGTCCTCGGTATTGGTTCAGTTTATAACCTTGTGTATCGGTGGATCATATTTCAGTAAATGCCCTTATAACATTGTTACATTTAAATGCGTATGTATATCTCATATAAGGTTGTTGTATCTCCTTTCAGTTATATTATCATTAAAGTGTTTGTTTTATATCCTTCGTGTACAATTGTATGTTTTAGTTTATTTACGTTTCCCGCATAGTCAGTACATTCCAAGTACAGACCACCCGCCTTTATGTGCAGTATTGTTTCATGATATAGATTCAGGTATCCGAATTTGACACAACGCACAGGCCTTACATGCTTGTCTTGACGGATTTGATAGCCAATTCAACACTCATATGGCAGAGCAAATGGATACCGGTAGCCTCCCTGAGGAGTTGGGGGCTCTTCGGAGCCAAGTAGCCCAGTTGGAATCACAACAACCGACAGTCATATCAGCCCCCACTCTTTGGACCTTGATGAAGAGCTAGATGAGGAGATTGACTTGGCGGCTTATTGAGAGCCGATGACAGCAGCAAATGAAAAAGGAAAGAAGAGAGTCTCTGAGGATGTTGGAGAAGAGAGCTTGAGGAAGAATAGAAAGAAAGAAAGAAGAGAACGCAAGAGGGCACCAACGGAGAGCCTGCAGACTCATGACTCACACATGTCAGAGCTGCAGGAGCAGGCAACTCTACCATTGCTCTGTCCGAACTTGCTAGTGGCAGGGACCCTTCGGGCGAGCCACGTTCATCCCCGATTATTCATGACATCGTAGAGACAGCCGAGACTACTGAGGGGTAGCCACTCCCCCTATTGACACACCATTGAGTGCACTGGCCACCGCTAGCACCACGTTTGCATCAGAGGTACCTCCTCCGCAGGATGACAGGAGGTCCTCGAGCGCCACAGGTATGTTCCCTTCCCTTTGTTCTTGTAGTTCATGCTTCAGGGGACGTAGCACACTTTTCATAAAGGGGAGGGGGTGTACTTGTATTTTTTTTTGGTTTTTTGGATTTGCCCGAGGATTTTTCTTGCCATGTTTCTTTTTTCTCGGGCATGCTATCTAATAGAACCAACATGTTTAGGATTTTATTTTCTTATTTTGTGATTATTGTTTAATTAAAAAGTAGCTTAGGAGTATTCAGCCAATGAAAGTGCACTAGTTTTGGATTTCTTAAAGAAAAATTGACCCTATTTAAATTTTTTTGATGCATTAGCTGTGTACTTGTGACTGCATGCATGATTTCTGTGGATCTTTTGATGTCATTTAGTGTATTAACATGAGTTGTCTTGTTAAGCCATGTATAAATCAGACAGATAAAGTGAATATAAGTCACGTTCCATGAGTGAATGAGGTTTAATACTTAGTTCAGTACTGTGTTGAAGATCTAGAACTTTTCTGGTTGGTCTTCGCATAGGTTAAGGGTGGTTGATTAGTATATGATCATAGGCCATTTTTGTTGAGCTCACTTTTAGCCTAAATGACCCTACCAAAAGCTTATGATTCCCTTGATCCCAATTTTTATCCTTTAATAGACCATTTTTCTTTGATTAACTGATGAACCGTACCCATTTTTTATAATGACCTGTTTTGGCCCTGGACCTTCCTTGGACATTGTGAACCTTAACATGGACAAAATGCCTAAGTTGAGGGTGGCTAGAGTAGGGGTGCATAAATAGTGGGAACGAGGAAGAGGGAGAGAAAACAAAAAAAGGTGAAAAATGAGGTGTGGTGTGACAGAAAAAAGATGAAAAAGTTGAAAACTTTGAAAAAGAAAATTCAAAAAGAAAAACAATGCTCGAAAAGGTTGAAAACACACCACACTCTTACAAATGCATACAAAAGAGGTGAAAAGGGAGGAAAAGGAAGGAAAATTAAAAAAAAAGGTGAAATAAGTGAAAGACGGAGCTAATGTATGTAGTGCCAAAGAAGGGTTAGTTAGTTAAAAAGATCGCACATTTATCTTGTCCAGCCCTAAAGCCTACATTACAAGTTGTAGCAAGTCATATAGTGATCCTAATCTGACCATATGAAGGACCGAAGTAGAGAAAATAAGGGCAAACTTATAGTATCTGATACACAATACTTGAAACTTATTTATGAGAGTGAGAGTCTCGCTTGTTCAGTCCCATGCCGTATCTGACACTATATTTGTGAGTGAAGACTTCATTTGCTGTGAGGGTACATGGTTTATGTTTGATTTTTCCAGTAGTTTGTGTGAAAACCATTAGTGATGACTTGATCACCTATTAATAGCTAGATAATATGTCTTGAACCTTGCTTATCATGTTTTCTGGTTGCTTGTAGTACATTAGTTGATATTGATTCATGGAAGAAGGCTCAGAAGTTGTTGAATTTATAGTGAAAATTTTGTTTGGTATTGGCTGTAGTATCCTAGGTTTATTTTCTAGTTGAGCGTCGTGTTTAGTTTATTCTTTTCTTTGCCTGAGGACATGCAAAAGTCTTAAGTTGAGGGTGTTGATATGCTGTGAGTTTACAACACTTTCGACGCTCAAAACTAAGAAAATAACATTAACTTAGGTGTATTTATATGGATATAAGACACTTTTTCTTTGATTATAGGACAAATAAGTGTTGGAGCAAGAATGTGCAAAATGAGCCTGAAAGTGCAGAAAATGGGCTAAAGTCACAGTCTCAATATGAGTCGTAGGTTTATGCCACAAATCATATCGAGAACCGTGAAAAGTTTCAGATGGCTGGATTGTGAAGAATGCAACCTACGACTCTCAGTACTAGCAGTACAACACTGATATGAGTTGTGACACTGGGTCATGGAAATATTCAGAGAAAACTGCACAAAGGCAGACTCCTGATACAGATAGACAACACGTGTCATGGTGGAGAGGTACAAGTCGTACCATCACACTCGTGACAAACATCAGAAAAATTTGGACTTCTCAGAGTCAAGCCACAAAAGTAAAGTATGACTCGTAGGAAGCATGTGTGAGTCATACCAAGGCCCAACACTTAGCCAAATTTCAGCAAGCTAAGGACTTGTGGATATCAGGCAAGACCTGTACAATCCTGCTATGGGTTATATGATCAATCGTGGCTCAAGCGGCAACAATTATGGAAATTCACCCTGTTAGCTTAGGAAAAGGATTCTTATGCTTGTATTAATACTTTTTATATTTTATTTTCAGAAGTTGTTAGACACATCTAGAGAGAACGTTAGAGTTAGTTAGAGAATCATACAGAACGAGGGAAAACATAGAATTGAGTTGATTGGCTTGTGATTAACCTTTACTTGGTTTCTTTCTTGATCTTTGTGAATTATTCTTAAGGTTTTTCTGATATAATCAAAGAAGCTTTTCTCTCATCTACAATTGTAAGTATTGAATTATGTGTTTAATGATGGATGCATATTTAAAGTTCCAAACTGAATTATAATATTGAAAAAACTAACTTGCCGAATGAATTTTCCTTAACATACATGGATTGCCAATACCTGATTAACTGGCAAGTTCAAATTATATTCAACAGCTCTTCTCAACTGAAATCATAGTATTGGGAGAATGAAACTAGTTTCAGTACTAAATTCGGCAAAAATGATAACTTTCTATATAAATATTAACTATACTTCAACTTAATGGAACACGGTCGAAAACGTTTAATTTCTCGAAATTCCAGAAAGGAGAAATGCTTACTTGAAGCCTGTGATCGTATAAAAATTAGTTTGGAGCAATTCCGACAACTTTTGGTCGGAGGGACCATGATTTGTCGGGCGAATTTTGTGAAACTAACTCCATAGCAATGCTCCCTACGGTATTAAACTTCGATACCAGAAGTTAATTTTAATTCGGGCGGCATTTCGTAGCGTAAACGGTGAAATTTGGTTGAATTCCTCATTTTTCCTCTTCACTGGCCAGATATAATGTGAAAAATTATTTAAACTTTAAATGGAGGGTCTTATATACAAGTTAGGGTGGTGGCAGGGGGGCACCCCGCACCACCCATTACGCTGCACCATGCCCCTCATTGTACCCCTCAACGCGCCAAGGTGGCTGGCGACTCGCGCTGCTCAAGGCGCCAGTGTGCCGGTGCATCGATTGGCCCTTGCGGCCTGGCCTAGCTCGACCTGACTTCTGAGGATTTTCTACACGCGTCGTACTCTATTTATTTACCTCAAATCAACACGTACGCTTGCTAATCATCAACTTTGGCGGGGTGTAACATCCTCCCCCTCTTAGGAATATTCGTCCTCAAATGTTAACTATAACTCACAGGAGTTTAACTCTCTTAACTATTATTCTGGAGAAATCTTGGCAGAGTCTCCCCTGTAATATAGACTATCTGAAAACCCTGAAACGCAGAAAAGTCCAATACAGGTACTTCACATAACACTATAACAACTATTTCACAACAAGTCTGGAGTCAACTGAGCAATGTATATAGCACAAATCATGAAACAACAACTAAATCAATAACTTACCTTATAGACTAAGCCTGGAACAAATGAGGATATCTGGATCTTATATCATCCTCAGCTTCTCAGTTCATCTCTTCTCTATTCCTGTTTCTCCACAATACCTTAACCGAGGCGACATCTTTAGTTCTCAACCTATGAACTTGCCGATCTAATATGGCTACTGGAACCTCTTTGTAGGCTAATTCCTCAGTAATCTGGATGTCCTCAACTGACACAATTTGGGACAGATCTCCTATGCACTTCCATAACATCGACACATGAAAGATCGGGTGAACAGATTCTTACTCTAAAGGCAAATCTAACTCGTACGCCACCTGGCCTATTCTCCGGAGGATTCGATGCGGTATTATAAACCTCAGGCTAAGTTTTCCCTTTTTACCAAATCTCATCACTCCCTTCATCGGCGAAACTTTTGGAAATACCTAGTCACCTACATTGAACTCCATGTTTCTACGCCGTATATCAACGTAGGATTTCTGCCAGCTCTGAGCTGTCAACAGGTGTTCTCTGATAAGCTTCACTTTCTCTTCTGATTGATGGATTATGTCTGATCCGATTAACCCTGATTCTCCTACCTCGAACCAACAAACTGGGGACCTTCATTTCCGCCCATACAAGGCCTCATAAGGTACCATCTGGATTGCTGAATGATAAATGTTGTTATAAGCAAATTCAATGAGGGGTAAATATTTATCCCAACTGCCTCCAAAGTCTAGCAGGAACACCCGTAACATATCCTCGAGCGTCTGAATTGTACGTTCTGCTTGCCTATCTGTTTGAGGATGGAAGGCTGTACTCAGGTTAACCTGTGTCCCCAGGCCCTTCTAAAAGGACTGCCAAAATTTAGCTGTAAACTGCGCTCCTATGTTAGAAATGATTGATACTGGAATACCATGCAATCGAACTATCTCTCTGATATACAACTCAAGGTAGCTCTAACTAGCAGAAAATGAGCTGACTTTGTCAATCTATAGACAATCACCCAGATGCAATCAAATCTACGTCTGGTACGGGGTAATCCGGTCATAAAATCCATATTGATTACCTCCCATTTCCACATAGGCACTGCTATTTCCTGTGTCAATCCGCTGGGCTTTTAATGTTACGCCTTCACCTGCTGGCAATTAGGGCATTGTACTGCAAATGCTGCTATCTCCTTCTTCATTTTCGGCCACCAGTAAATTTCTTTTATGTTATGATACATCTTTGTTGAACCTGGGTGAAGAGAATAACGGGAATAATGCACCTCTGTCATGATCTGTTGGCGAATTCCTGCCACATCTGGAACACAGAGGCAACCCCTATATCTCAAGACTCCATCTACGGTTACTTTGAAAGCTGATACTTCCCCTTGTTGAGCTTTATCTCTAAGCTGGACCAGGTTAGGGTCTTCATATTGCCATTCTTTCACCTCTACAACCAGGGATGATACTGTAGTATTCTGGATCACTACTCTACTGTCTCCCCAATCTACTATTCAAACGGCCAAACTGGCTAACCGATGCAATTCTCGAGCCATTTCTCGTTGTTCGAGCTTCAAGTATGCCAAACTTCCCATGGATTTGCGGCTGAAGGAATCTGCTACAATGTTGGCCTTCCCTAGGTGATATAAAATGTTCACATCGTAATCCTTCAGCAGTTCTAACTAGTGATGCTGCCGCAGATTCAATTCTATTTGTGTAAAAATATACTGAAGGCTCTTATGATCAATAAAAATATCTACGTGGACGCCATACAGATAGTGCCTCCATATTTTCAAGGCATTGATTACTGCGGCTAATTCTAGATCATGGGTGGGGTAGTTCTTTTCATGCTTCCTCAACTATCTTGAAGCGTAAGAAATTACCTTGCCATTCTGCATCAGAACACATCCTAACCCGACGCCCGAAGCGATACAGTACACTACATAAGCCTCTGATCCTTCTGGCAAAGCTAATACTGGTGCTAATGTCAACCTGTTTTTCAACTCCTAAAAACTCTGTTCACATGCTTCAGTCTAGTGAAATTTAGTCGCTTTCTGAGTTAACTTGGTCAAAGGTGCTGATAGGGTAAAAAAACCCCTCTACAAACCTTCTGTAATACCCGGCTAACCCCAGGAAGCTACGTACCTCAGTCAGAGTTGTCGATCTAGGCCATGTATTTACTGCCTCAATCTTTTGGAAATCTACCTGAATACCATCTTCTGACATAATATGGCCCAAAAAGGCCACTGAATTCATCAAAAACTCACGTTTAGAAAATTTTGCATATAATTGGCAATCTCTGAGAATTTGGAGCACTGTCCGTAGATGATCCCTATGTTCTGCTTCTGAGCGGAAATATGCCAGAATATCATCAATAAATACTATTACAAACAGGTCCAGATACGACCTGAAGATACTTTTCATCAAATCAATGAACACTGCTGGAGCATTCGTCAGTCCGAAGGACATGACTAGGAATTCAAAATGGCCATACCTGGTCCTGAAAGCGATTTTCGGAATGTCCCTCTCTCGAACTCGAACCTGATGGTACCCAAACCTTAAATCATTTTTTTGAGAAATTCTTCATCCCCTGTAACTGATCAAACAAGTCATCTATTTTGAGAAGTGGGTATTTGTTCTTGATGGTGACTTTATTTAGCTACCGGTAGTCTATACACATGTGGAGGGAGGCATCCTTCTTTCTTATAAATAGAACTGGCGCACCCCACGGTGAAGTACTCAGCCTGATGAAGCCCTTATCTAGCTGATCTTTCAACTATTCCTTCAATTCTCTGAGCTCGAAAGGAGCAATTCTGTACGGAGGGATGGATATAGGCTGAGTACCTGGTAATAAATCAATTACAAAATCGATCTCTCGTTGTGGGGGAATACCAGGAAGTTCATCTGAGAATACATCTGGAAATTCATTGACTACTGAAATGGACTAGAGAGTTGGGGACTCGCTTTGAACATCCTGAACTCTGATAATATGATAAATGCATCCCTACACTATCAACTTTCTCGCTCGAGGATAGGAAATAAACCTACCTTTTGGCATGGCTGGATTACCTTTCCACTCCCGTATTACCTCCCCTAGAAAGTGGAATCGGATAGTTTGGTCCAACATTCTACATTGGCATAACATGGTGCTAGCTAATCCAGACCCATAATAGCATCGAAGTCAATCATTTCTAACTCTACCAAATCTGTTAAAGTCTGGAAACCAACAACCTCTATTGTGCACCCTCGGTAGACTCTTTTAGCTATGATGGAATCATCGACGGGTATGGACACATAAAAAGGTCGCTGGAGTAATTCTGGCATGATACTAAACTTTCGGGCCACTAATGATGTAACATAATACAAAGTGGAGCCTGGGTCTATCCAAGCATACACAGAATGAGAGCAGATGTCCAACATACTTGTCACCACATGTGGCGACGACTCTGATTCCTGTCGCCCTGGTAGAGCATAAGTGCGATTTGGACCGGTACCTGAGCTAGATGCCTCGAATCTGCCTCGGCCACTACCGGCTGGAGCTGAGGGCCTACGCCTTGCTAAAGATGCTGGGGCACGTGACCCTACTGAAGATCTATCCTGTCGGTCCCGATCACCCTGACCTTTAGCTGGAAAGTCCCTCATCAGGTGACCCTCCTGCCCACAGATGTAACACGCAGAAGAACCATACCTATATGCCCTAGGATGACAGCGGCTGCAAATAGGGCAAAGTGGCATGGTAAATCCACTCTACTCTAACCTCCTCTATTGCTGCGAGCCTGATGGTTGCGAACTCTCGCCGGGTCTTGACTGCCACCGACGGCCTGATCTACCACCCTGCTGCTGCTATGGAGGTGGGGGTCTGGGTGGTCTGCCTGATAGTCGTGGCCTAGGTCCGCCCTAAAATTCTGCGTACACATCACTCGGTCTAGCCCTACGGCCTTGCTCCTGATTAATTCTTTCTATCTCTCGTTGCCGCTGTCTGATTCCCTCAATATTTTGAGCAAATGCCTGAACATGGGCAATATCCATATCCTCTTGCAGAGTAACTGTGATACAATTCTCTACATATTTTGGATTTAGCCCCATGATAAACTGGTGCACCCTGGCTGGCATGGTATCTATAAAAGCTGGTGCATATCGGGGCAGGGAATCAAACCTCATAGCATACTCCCGAACACTCATCAAGCCCTGTTCTAGATGTAAAAATTGATCTACCCGGGCCTGTCGGATCTCCCGAGGCAAATAATGTTCTAAGAGGGCCTCTAAAAAGCTGGACCAAGTCGGAGGGTGAACATCTCTACCTCGGGACCTTTCCCAACTCTCATACCACAATATTACTATGTCCCGTAGTCAAAATACCGCTGACTCAACTGATTCTGCAGGTGAAGCATGCATTACTCTAAAGATCCGATGCAGCTGGTCCAAAAAGTCCTGAGGATCCTCGTCCCGGTCTGTCCTTGTAAATTGTGGGGAACTCAGAGCAAGGAACTCTTGAACCCTCGAACTACCTGGTCCTCCCGAAGACTCCGCTACTACGGGTGCCACTGGCTGATGCTGTGCAGCCATCATCTGAGCTATCATAAAAATAGCACTCTTGACCTCCTGATCTGATGGCACCGGTATAGAGACTACTGGAGGTGGTGCCGACACATCTGCTGCTCTGGATGGCTCCTGGCGTGGCGGAGAAGGATGGGGAGACCGAGATGTAGCCTCCCTGTCGCCCTCAGATCGGGCCGGCTCTGACTATGGCACTCTGCTAGTGCCCTCGCCTGCTGGAACATCTAATTTCCTGCCACTCACGGTCTGTCGCGCGTCCCACATTGCTCTGTAGAAAAATAGATTATGGTAAGCTTAGGGACTCATCTCTATACAACACAGCTCTATAGCATGACTAGAAGAGAAGAAAGAGTAACCATCCTAACATGCCTCGGAGCCTCCTGTCTATAGTATGTGGTGTACAACACATCCATAGGCAAGACTCTACTTAGCACGGCTTGTAGACTCCTTGGGATACGACCTGCTCTGATACTAAGTTTGTCACGCATGGCTGGCACCTGGTGCCCTACTAGGGTTTGAACTGGCCTAACTGAGCTTATGCACCTCTGATGCATGACTAACACTAAATCTCAATTCAAGAAAACAACAGGCTATATCTCGGCTGTAAACACAGCTCCCGACCGATAAGGCCTTATAGCCACCTGTAAAAGGAAACAGCTACCCAGAAGCAGATAATATAGGGATTCCTATGTGGGCTGACCAGACCAGCATGATGTGTAATTATAAATGTAAAGTAAATCCAGCATAAGTTAAGGTATGGCTGACAAGGCCTCTAACTAACAGCTAAATAAGGCCCCACATGACCAACACGCAAGATAAAACACATATGGGCCCCACACGGCCAACAACAACTAACCATAGGAAATTAGAAATAGTCTGCAAGCCTCTAGAAGTGATATATTGGTCGAGACAGGGCCCTAACCTACCCATAAACTGCATACACAAAAAAGAGTCAGCCTTCTAGCTATGAGCTCCGAAGGAAAGGAGCCGATAGCACTACTAATTTGGCTGAAACTAGGAAGGTCCTAGCCCGCATATATCCGCACCTGCAGGAAAGTAATGCAGCGCCCTATAAGGGCGTCAGTACTGTATGTACTGAATATGTAAGGCAGTAACTGAAGATAACTGAATAAACTGAAATTAAACTGAAAATAACTGAAAGAAAAGGATAGAGATACCACTTGAATAGCTGAACTTCTTAATGTCTAATCTATTAGTAACTAATGCAAACAAGAACCTTACCTGGCCCCCATAAGCCTAAAGGTACAGCCAGCACGGAATAATCCATCTGGGACCCCCATAAGCCCTAGTGAGTACACTTCAATCTATATACCCCTAACGAGGTCATACTGAGTCATCTAGCAACTATAGCTGACCTACCAGTCCCCTAGGTCTACAACTAAGCCCGCTCGGCGCCTGAACTATAGTTTTGTTTGAGTCCGGTGGACTCCTAATATTTGATATCTGCACCCTGGGCACCAGGCTCGACAGGGGGTCTGGTGTAGTGTCGATCGACATAACAATAGTCCGCCATGGAATGGACTCTACGGGGACCTTGGACCCAATATTCGTCCCTTGTGGATGGCATACCGCTCCTTGGAGAGATGTCATCTCGCCCTTGGCGGGCGTCGACACAACTATTAACCCTGGGGTTAGTCATGGAGGGCTATACAGGGCAAAGTCAATCCCAAACTATTTATAGGATACTAGCCTCAGCTCATAACAACTGCTAATCACAATAGATATTCTTTTAGCTTTCTTACTGGAGTTCCAAACTAAACACAACCTCGGGCCGATAAGGCCACGCAACACCTGTAAAGAAAAACAACTAACCCAACAACAAGGCGATAAAAGGGATCCTTTGTGGGCCGACAAGACCACCATGCTGTCTAGTTAAAGCAAAATGAGAAATAGGTAATCATACTCATACTATAGCTGACAAGGCCGCTAACCAACCAGCTACACTAGGCCCCACACAGTCACCACGCAAAATATAATATACATAGGCCCCACATGGCCAACAATAACTAACAACTGAGAAACTGTAGCCTGCAAGCCTCAAGGAGTGGAATAATGGTTAGGACAGGGCCCTGACCTACTCAAAAGTTATACAACAAAAGAACAAACCTTCTCTAACTATCAACTCTAGAAAAAAGAAGCTGACTGGACTGCCGACTCTGGCCGACAGCTAGGAAGGTCTTGGACCACGTCTATCTGCACCTACAGGCAAGTAATACAACGCCCCAAAGATGGGCTTCAGTACAATATGTACCAAATATGTAAGGAAGTAATGAAAGCTGAATAAAGTCAATAGAAGAACTGAAAGTAAGCAATAAGGAGGATAGGAATTTCAGCTGAACAGCTTCACAATCAAGAATATAACTAGCAAGTATATATACAAACAAGAACCTAACCATGCCCCTATAAGCTTGGAAGGTAAAACCAACATAGAATAACCTACCTGGGCCCCTGGAAGGCTGAGTAAGTACAAGCAATGAACATTCCTCCTAACCGAAATACTATAGGCCCGTAGGCATGCTGTGACTAAGGTATACTCGATCTCTGAAGCTGTATCCGAGCTTGGTAGGCTCTTGCAACTAGGTTTGAGCCATCTGGGCTCCTGTAGATGTATTTGAGCCATCTAGACTCTTTTAACTATTTCTGAGCCGTCTGAGCTCTTGCAACTTTGTTGAGCCGTTTGGGCTCCTGTAACTGTACCTAAGCCATCTGGGCTCCTGTAACTGTATCTAAGCCATCTGGGCTCTTGTAACTGTGTCTGAGCTGTCTAGGCTCCTATAACTATATCTGAGCTGTCTAGGCTCTTGTAATTGTATCGGCATAGAACTATATACGGTGTCTCCCAACTATGCCTAACGCTGCTTAGTTTAGCAAGAGTCCTTTTAATTGGTAAAAAACTAGACAAGGAATTCCTACGTAGCCTATGGCGATCATCAGAAAAGGGTATAAGCCTCCTAACGAGGACTACTATAATGTAATCTCAAATCGTCTCACAGCAGCTGACCACAATACTATAGTACCAGCTACTATAAGGTATTGATCTTATCAGCTAAACAATGGGAGTAACTTGACGAAATGAATTAGCCTTAACATACCTTAATCAATGATTTCTATGCACTCGAGCAATTCCAACCTGAAATCAGTAACTCCACCAATTTGCAACCCTCATGCTAGAAAATAAGGCTATTTCAATACTAACAATCAACAAATAGCAATATCTTTCAATAGGATTGACTATAACTTTAACTTTGATTAATTCAGTCAAAAACTCGCCGATTCTCGAGAATTTAGAAGGTTGAACTACTTACCTATTGCCTGTAGCCGTTTAGGACTCAATTCAAAGTAATCTCGGCAACCTTTACTTAGCGGGATTCCAGTACACCGAGCGAATTTTCAAGAAATAACTCTGTAGAGATGCTTCTCATAGGCCTAAAACTCATTATGCAAGATGAATCTGTGTTAGGACGGAGTTTAGCGGCATAATTTGACGAGAAACGGAGAAAACCTATGCTACTTACTCTTCTCTGCCGAAGGGGAAAATGTTTAAATGATCATCACACACTTGATCATCATATATATAAGTGGGAGTCGGTGGTAGGGGGGCGTCGCGCCGCCCATAGCACCGGCCAAGGGGCGCAATGTGCCGGCCGTAGCGCCAGGCTGGTTGGCACAACGCGGTGCCCAAGGCACCTAGCCTCTGGCCCCGGCCTCTTGCTCGCTCGATGCCATGCTCATATATTAATAATGCTCAAACTCACACTTCCTGCTGAAGTATGAAGTGGACGTTGTCAATAAAGAATCCAACAAAGAGGTTGGGGTCGAATCCACAGGGAATATGAAATATCTAGACTAATGCCGGTAACTGAACTTATTGGTTAGTTATTCCAATTTGGGGTTTAAAGAAAATATTAATTAAAGGAACAGTTAGGGTTTTTGTTATCTATGGGTTCATAACTGCTTCGGGTATACACACGTGATCAATACCAATGCTTACTTGTAGAACTGATAACTAGGGTTCATCCAGTCTGTTACACCCCGTGAAAGTTGACGATTAGAAAGTGTACAAGTGGACTTGAGGTAAATAAATAGAGTACGCCGCGTGTAGAAAAGCCTCAGAAGTCGGGTCCAGCTAGGCCAGGCCGAAAGGGCCAGTGCGACGCGCCGGCACACTGGCGCCTTGGGTAGCATGACGCACTAGCCCCTTGGCGCGTTAGGGGGCGTGACGTAGGGCATGGTGTGGCGCGATTGGCGGTGTGGGGTGCCCCCTGCCACCGCCCTAACTTGTATATAAGACCCTCCCTTTAAAGCTTAAATTGTTTTTCACATTATATCCGACCAGTGAAGAGGAAAAATGAGGATTTCAACCAAATTTCACCGTTTATGCTAAAATGCTGCCTAAATTCAAATTAACTTTGGGTATTGAAGTTTAAGCCCGTAGGGAGCATTACTACCGAGTTAGTTTCGTGAAATTCACCCGGCAAATCATAGCCCCACCGAGCAAAAGTTGTCGAAATTGCTCCAAACTAATTTCTATACGATCACTGCTTCAAGTAAGCATTTCTCCCATCTGGACTTTCGAGAAATTATACATTTTCGACCGTGTTTCATTATGTTGAAATATAGTTAATATTTATATAGAAATTTTTTTTTTTGAATTTAGTACTGAAACTAGTTTCATTCTCCCAGTAATACGATTTCAGTTAAGAAGAGCTGTTAAATATCATCTGAACTCGCCAGTTAATCAGGAATTGGCAATCCAGGTATGTTAAGGAAAATTTGTTCGGTAAGTTAGTTTCTTCAGTATTATAATTCCTTAAAAGGATAATATATTTTAGGTTAAGACGATAAATTTAAATATTTTGATCCATAAGCTATAATGGATATCTCCCTCCCACCAAGACAGGAAATTAACAAACGAGAAATCTAGTAAGCGGGATTAAGCAGCAAATTCTTTTTTTTTTTTCAAAAAAGGTTAAAATAATTCCTTTTTAGATTGAAGAGATGAATAAATGAATGATTCATTTTAATATTTGAAGATGTTGTTAGGCCATAAACTAGTCATGTTATTTTATAGTTAAATGTAATTTAAAATTTTTGAAAATTTTAAATTTAAAAATTTAACAACACGTATTATTCTAATGTCAAACGAATAGGGCACTTATATTGTGTGGGCTCTATTTTGTTACACAAGAAACTATCTACTTTGTATATATTTTCTTCAAAGAGCAACTACTAATATTAAAAAAGTTCTATATTATAGTAGTACTGAGCATTTCCACCCAAATGGTTGAACCACTGAAAGGAATAAGTTTGCATAAATAGTGTAATGTTAATAAGAATGTGTGGTACTGGTTGACATATGCTCATATTTAAATCCTAATGCATCGAAATTCTTATTGATCCTAGTTTGTTACAAGAAGTTTTGCATTCCTTAACTAAATAAAAAATATTCTTGTAAATATTTAGCGCATTAGGAAGTGCAAAGCGGTGGCCATTGCTCGAAAATTCATTGCGACTGGTGATCGTGCCGTGGTTAAAGGTAGGGAGAACTATGGAAAATTTGCTCACTATGAAACATAATGGATAGCGAGGCGTGGTGTATATTATGGTAAAGTTCACCACATAGGGGACTTGATGCGATACCAATTGCACAGAGGTTCACGTCATTTTGTGACGGAATACACTAAGCATAGTTTTGTTCCCTAGATCTCTAAATAGAACCTCGTTTAATTTTTTCCAAAATAGAAAATTGTCATTATAAAATCTAATGTTTAGAAATCCTATATTGATGATTTGCAATTTGGGTCAGTCTTGATTTTTGATGAAATTTTATTTTCGAGACCTTTTTGTTATGAGTACACTGATTTTGATATAAAATTGGTGTTTTGACCTTCGGGGCATAAGGTTGACATTTTAAACTTTGGAGGAAGTATAGCGATATGAGTATCAATAGACTCACATATTCACATAGAGTATGTTCTTGATAGAGACAGAGCATTCTTAGGCTTATCGAAATGGAGAGGCATATTTGTGAAGGTTTATGGAATTCTTTATCGAATTTTGAGGTTGATTGTAAATTACTCTCATAAAGTTTTCCTGAGGGATGGTGTAACTCCAAAAAATCCCTAAGACTATACCCCAGATATGGAGTATGAACTAGCATAAAAATAGGAATTTCCCCTTAATAGGAGTCTTAGTACGACTCGTGATGGTGTGGTACAAATTGTACAAATATCCATGACAATAAGAATCACCATAAACCTTGGTATGATGATACAAATCATTGTTTTAGTCATGAGTTAAGATATTGTAATGCTTCAGATTTTCGGGCAAAGTTTGAAACTGTTCTAGGTATGTGGATAGACCCAAACCTAATAAATTTCACATAAACTAGGTGTTAAGATTAATTATTAAGTGTGAAAAGTGCATTGGGTAAAAATTAAGGTCATAAGGAACCTCTAGCATAGAGTTGAGTTGAGAGCTTCCAACCGATTGAGTCTTCATAAAAGTTCCTACAAGCGTCAACTTTAAACTACCATAACTCCCATTTTAGAAAGTATTTTTGGGTGTTCCAGCACATCAAATTAAATCCCTTTGAGTCGTCTTCCAATGCATCTTACCTTGCATCAGTTGGAATTCAGAGTAAAAATTTATGAGCAGTTTGCTGAAGCATTGTCAGGTGTCACCACCCGAACATAGATCGGGATCGAGACACGGGACAAGGAACCTCGAGATGCTCAAGTCGACCCATGACATGAATATAACTTCTAACTTAATAAATAAAAGTGGAAGATCAATCATAATAAACATAAAGGAAATCTAAACATAACATAAAATCTGAACATACAACACGAGTCTGAAGCTGAATACAATCTATTTCTGAAAAGCCTCTAATTCTGATGAGTTGATGGGACAAGACCCCAACTAACTCTCTATGTCTGAAATTAAAAATACGTAAATATAACTAAATAGAAAGGGACCCTCAACAGATGAAGACTCACCAATAAATACTGGATACTAACTCTAGAACTGGATAGTGAGAGGGCTGAGTCTGAAGATCGGAGCATGTATCATAAAATGATACAACATAGAGTATATGGTCAGTACGTTGAATGTATCGAATATGCAAGGTAAGTAAAACTGCTTAAGTAAGTAAAATTATTAAAAAATTCATAATATGAAACAGAATCAAGATAAGAATATGAGAGTAGGGCGTGCATGCTATATTCTAAAATCATGATCTGAAGATAACTGAACATCATAACTGAATCGAATGATCCAAAGCTGAAATATGATAATTATAAGTAAAACTGAACTTTGGGTCAAACCTACTTTAGAATATATATATATATGTATATATATATATATATCATGAATGATAAACATGCATAGATGAAATCATAAGGAACAATGGGAGACTCGCCATATAACCAACATTACCACGATAGAGCTTACGTGGTCCCAACTGTCATACTCAAGTGGGTAGAGTCGTCTAAAGTTGTAACACCCCAAAAGTTCCCAAGCTTTAAACCAAGAATTTGAAATAAGCTCAGTAGAAAAACCTACAAAATGCCTCAGAATGACTCATCTAACGAGTCGTTATAGGAACTAACGGGTCGTTGGATGAATCGTGGGATGGGCTTTGGGAAGTTGACTCCCCACGAGTATGACCACGAGTCGTCGTCAGACCCCATGACTCGTTAGGTCAGTTTTGGGAAGGGATGATCGAGGAATGGATGGAAGGAGTCAGTGCACTTGACAAGAGACCCACGAGTTGTGGTCTGTCACCACTATTCGTGGAATGAATCGTGGTAAGCTAAATAAAAATTATTTAGAGTTGAGGTAGTGTACCTGAAGAGTGGTGACCATGAGTCGTGGTCACCAGGTAACGAATCGTTGAGTCTCCCGTTACGAGCCCTAGACGACTGCTAAGCAGTGAACCTGATGGATGATGCCACGAGTCGTGACCTGGGGTAACATGTAGTTAAGTCCTTTGTGGTGACCAACAGTAGGATTCAGGCAGTGTACCTCACGAGTGTGACCATGAGTCGTGGTCACTAACCACGACTTGTTAGGTCACCCGTGAGGACTGACAATAAATTTTTCCCTACAAATTTTAAAGGGTCTTTCAGTAATTTTCTATCCTCCTAAACTTTAAACCACATCGTTTTAGTCATAATTTCATACTTATTAATGGGGGTAAATGGTTTCTTTCCTCATTCCCCCACTCAAACCTTCAGAAAGCAGACCGTAGAATTCTCTCTGGGACTCTCAGAGCAAGAGCTAGGGCAGCCTACTTTTCTTCAGATTCTATAGGAATTTCGTCAGAATTATCTATTAGGTATGTGAGAATTCAACAAGGGGATAGTTCTTTCCTTGTGTCCCCCAAAACCCTTCTCTAATTTCTCTGTGAATCCTAGCCCTGAGCTTTCGAATGCAAAAAAATTATATGTGAATTTTCTTTGAATTCACATAGAATGATGTCTATAATTAATTCAGACATGTTTTCCACCAAGTTTATGAGTAAATTGATAATACTCCCACAAAAGTGAATTCTATCCCTGCAGATTTTTGAAGGTTAAGAAATTCTTGATAATGTTTCGTTAAATCCTTGTGGAATTATACTGTTATCTTAATTATGGGTATTTTCCCACCAGTTAGTGATAATATTGATGCCTATCCCCGTGCTTTGAGTTTATCCCTAGTTCTTGAGGGTAGGACAGACTAGAACCTTTTTTTCTGAAATGATAAAACTTGAATTTTTTCTTAGTTATACCAGTGTAGTGAATTCCCATATTATCTTATATGCTAAATTCTCAGTCAGATACATGGTTGTCTAGCCTTAGTCAAAATATGAAATTTACTCAGTGTCAGTCGGAAATGTCAGCTGATCAGCTTGACTACAGAATTTCCTAAGGTGTCAGTATTACCTCCCAGTTATCAGAATCAGATTCAAAATTTAGTCTATTGGTCCACTAGGCGGTCATAAAACTTTAGAATAATAGCTCTTACTAGCCTTAAGACCCCAGCTCAGATTATAATTTGTTCTTAGACGGTTATGATGCTTCTAGATAAGTAGCTCTAACCATTCTAGAACCCAGTATCAGAATATGGTCCGATAAGACTCTCAAGGTACTTTCAGTTATATATCCCCGGCAAGTCTTGGGCCTCAGTTTCGAGCCATCAGCTTAGTATTCAATTTAGGATTATCCAGTGGGAGTAGGACTTAGCACCGAGCGGACCGGGGTTCCAACGCACCCTAGTTCCCAGAACTACGTTGCCAGCATATGTTTCAGTATTTATTGGCCTGATTGGCCCTATACTTTTTTGATCACCCAGTTCATGCCTTTATACCCTAGAAAGGTATATTAGGTTCTACCGGTGGGGTGTATACATCGGACTCCACGTCTAGCTCACGTGGTTACATGTCGGTTATAGACTCTCTCACTAGTCAGTTCAGTCTAGTCTCAGTCCAGTTCCATTCCGATTAGTATTCCATACTTAGAACATGTTTTGACCCTCAGACAGGGTCTTCTGGACCACCTCAGTATTTCAGTTATTCAGCCCAGTAGCTTTAGTTGGTCATTGCATGTCTTTCAGTTCAGCAACTCTTTTATTATTTATTCTATTGTATTATGTTCCTCACACTTACTCAATGCATTCAAAGTACTGATGCATACTTTTATGATGTATCATTTTATGATACAGCTGCAGGATCATAGTCTCAGCCCCGTTAGCTGACCGTTTATCGAAAAACTCAGCTATCCAGTTGGTGAGTCCTCATCCTTCGAGGATGGAGCTTATTTGCTTTAGTTATGCTTTCATTATTTTTATTTAGCTTTGGAGCTAGCTGGGGGTTTGTCCCAGCATCTCATTAGTCTTAGTGGTTTTCAGACGTAAAGTTTTTTTCAGACTCAAATTGATTTTATTAAATATTAACCTTGTTCAAGTATTATTATTTTTGCTTTAAATTTATGCTGCATGTATTTTGATGTTACTCAGAATGTCATGTGTATGATAGACCAGGATTGATATGGGGTCACTTATGGCTTCAAGTACTGTGTTCCATCTAGGATGTAAACTTGGGGCGTGACAAAAGCTTTGTCAGGGTTAAAGACGCAACCATGATATCAATATCAAGTTGAAGGCCCCTTGGGGAAGGGGAAAGCTCACAAAGGAGGTCCCAGATAATTTGATCATACCTACGTTTGCTTGTAGTTATGAGGCATAGGGTTGACTGACCCTTAGCCTACTCGATGCTAGACACTACTCCCAAAAACATGCATATGCTCTCCATCATTTTTCAATGAAGCTGACCATCGTCTACTGACGAAGTTGAATAATCATATACACATAAAATCTGAAATCATACATGAGGAGCGTTGTCACAAACCATACCACAAGCTGAACATAATTGGGAGTCTTGACTCTAAAATCATGTAGTAAGCTAATTCGTGAAGTCATAAATCATACTTGAACATATCGGCTTCCCCAATACTTAAACATGTTAGAAAATTCTTGATTCACTTGAAAATATGATCACAAACATGGGTAACTTGAAGAAATGCTATTCTCATAAATATCTCATCATACCTGAACATATATCATAGATCTCAACTTTCATGAACTTCTCATGGATGGACATCATAACTTATAAAACTTGAAAACATTATTTATAATTGAAAACGTTGTAAAACATTCCCATGAATCATAATTTAGTAATAGAAACATGCTTAGATCATAATCATGGTAGAAACTTTGAAAATTCATGCATTGGGTTAAAAACCCATAGGATCAACATATAGATCTCCTTCCAAGTATGAATTGAGTTTAGAGGAATCTATGCATCCAATCCCTTGTCTCACCAGCAAATATGTATTTGAACACTCGCAGCCCGATAGCATCATCCGAAACATTATTTTGCGTGTGGAGGTTGAACTCCTCCGATAAAATTTACAAGTACTGATGGGTGTCATCGTTTGTGGAGTTGCAAAACTATCCCTCTTCCTTAAGCACAGTAAATGCTTCGGTCAATCTAGAATGACACAACATTTACCCTTGGTGGGACAATTGCGTGCGAATAGTCGACTTCCTTATTTATATATACGAACACATTTTTCAAATCTCCGGGCAAAAGAGTGGGAATGATCCAATAACAAGAGAAAAAACAAAAAGAAGAGGTACAAAATAGATCTAAGTAACAAAACTAGACAGTTAGGGCTAGAAAGGGCTTATGATGTAGTCCTCGAAAACGACGCCATAATATTTGATTTCGTTCAAATCTACTTTCAATATCGAGTAGCATAAATGATCGTAGAAAATATAGAAGCCAACGAGGAGTTGGGTCGAATCCGATAGAGCTACTCAACTACCAAACTATCTAGTACTAGACAATAAAGTATTACAAGATTAGAGTTTATACGAATTAAGAGGATGGAAATTTAACTACGGCTAAAGGGTACGATATGTTAGGGTTGTAATCAATTAGAGATAATTTCAGGGAATTGGACCCAAATATGGATTAATCCCCCTAAATCACCCAATACAGAATGATTAAGAATGGGCTAGGGCGGAATATGCAAGAAATTTACTTAGGCAACCCATGGGTATCTTTGAATAGCACCATATCTACTTCTATTTTATCAAATTAAAGAGAACTCCCTCCTACCCAATTGCTTTTTGCCAATTGTAATTCAACCTATGTCAAAGAGAATCTATTAAACAAGGGTTATTCCTTGAGTTATTATTGATTTATGTTAACCCAATCTAAATTTGCTCTTTCAATCCTCGTAAAGGTAATTGGATAGGAGTGGATGATTCTCATTACTAATCACACATTACGAAGCATAAATCAATCAAATATTCATAAGCCCAAACATAATTTTATCAAATTAAGATTATTAGGGTTCACAACCCATTGGATTCATAACCTTAGATATAGGTTTAGTTACCCATAGTAAGAAGAAGAAGAAAATTTAAGTAGTTAGACATGATTATCAATTGAAATTGATATCTTTAATAGATGAGTTAAAATCTTCAAGTTACAAGTCCACTTTGAAAACTTGGACTAACTAGCTAATTTATACATTCTACTCTAAGTATGAACTAAGTAATGAAAAAGCTCCTTAAAAATAATCAGAAAAATATATTTGTACTATGTCCCAAAAAGCTCTTTTAATTCAATATTTTGAGTGTCAGTTTTACAGGGATGGAAAGATGGTGATGCCGACAAATTACACCTCGCAATTGAGATATAAAGCGGTCGATGTCAAATATAGAACCCAACGAAGGTTGAGGTTGATCCCACGGGGAATATGGAAGGAACTTGAGTTAATGTGAATGGCTATTACTATCGGATTACTTACTTCCTGGGGGGAGAGAAATAAAATATTAAACAAGAGTAAAAACTACTAAATGCTTAAGTCAAATTTGGTTTGTATTCAATCAACAAATTGACTAGGATTGTGTTCCCCAAGACTTCATAACCACAAGGCTTTTACACTAGTGTTCTATTCCGGTGTTTAACATGCAATATCAGTAAGTTAGGTTCACTTAAACGGTTGATCCCTTATCTAGATGATTATCACCACGCAACTTGGTCCATATATGGGTGTATGCTTAATTAGCCCTTACCCTTAATATCGGATTAGCTATCCCCGGACAAGTTCAAGATATTAGATGAGGGTTGATAGACTCAAATCTCCGTTGGTAATCCCTTTTCCCATCCAATACCCCCTTGATCTGGTAAGTAAGAATAAGGCGAGTTCCAACGTTTGCAATCATTAAGAAATAATTAAAACAAAGGGAAAAACAATACATGCATTAAACTCCGTTCAAGAATCACTACGTGTTTCACCTATGTGTGTTAATTCATCATGGTTCCCACAACCCTAGTTATGGGTTTAGCTACTCATGTTTGAATAATCACAATCACAAAATATTGGATAAATCATAATTGCAACTTACAAAAAAACTTGTTGAAGAAAACCAAGTAAATTGAATATAACTCCAAACTTGATGAACAAAACTCCAAAATGTAGATTAATTCCCAAAATCAAGAACAAAATTGTAAACTTTGTTTCTTAACCCAAGAATGATTGCTAACAACACTACAATTCACGTGAAAGTTGGTAAAAATAACTGCTTATGAAAAACAAACCTAAAAAAGAGATGGTGTGTTCATGGTATAAGGGCTATCTATAATAGAGCCATTGCTCCAAATGATAAAGGAAATCCAAAGAGGAGCATCTACGAGGAGCCCAGGCTAGTCACCACGGGGCTTAAGGACCTTCTAGCGCTACAGGCTTTGTTCGACAAGTACAGGTTCGGGTGGTTGACCGAGCCATCAAGAAGCTATAGTCCATGCCTAGTCAGAGAATTCTATGAAACCTACTAAGCCACACTACAACATCTGGCATTAGGTGGTCAAGACTGGAAAAGGATGCCTGCTTTGACATAGGTGTTGTTTCGGGAGACACCTGTGGACATATCTAAGAGGACCATCTCCAGACTACTTTATGGGCTAGACTATCATGTCTCGATAAACAAAGCCAAGTTCAATCGCAGAATATTTGAGCTAAAGAAAGTTAAGACTAAGAAGCTGAATAGTGAGGAGCGAATCAGGCGATACACTTGGCTATCTCGGGTCATTGCCACAAGAGGTCCGTTGGTTGAATGGTTGCACGACACCGAATCCCAGATCAATAAGGCCACATTAAATTTTCACGCTAAATTTTGGTGGTCACTGGTGTGTCATAGGCTGGTACCAACCAGCAATGATAATATTCCTTCACCTAATAGAGCTGCATTGGTAGCCAGCATTATGGAGGGATACGCCATAAATTTCCCGCAGTACATTGCTGAAGAGATTAGAGAGCGGGTGATAAATGATGGTACTACAATCCCCTTTCCATGTCTTATTGATAGAATCTATCCAGAGTCAAAAGTGCTAGAGTTGCCATCCGTCGACCAGCGCATAGTGGTCCATAAGATAACCAATATCGGGTTGATATTAGATGACACAAACCCGGTATTAAGAGCAAGGAATCAGGCTGCCCCATCCGCTGGAGCAACTATATTAGCAGAGGCATTTAGCAGCGGGATGCATATGGAGGCTGTTGTATTTACTGAGATTGCAGCAGAGCCCGTGGAGGCCAGAGAGATGGGTAGCCAGCCTGAGGCTACAAATGCAGCTAATATTTCCGCATCTGCGGAGGTTCCGGAGTCATCATCCACAGCAGCTGCATCTCGTCCACCTATTGCACCCTCGAGTGCTCCTTCAGCCGGTCTAGTCACAATTTCCAAAGAATTCGTGACCGACATGACTAGATAACTGGCAAAGGCTGAGAAACAACAAGCACACGCAGCTCTGCAGGTAAAGGTGCTAATGGAGCAAGTCAATCCATGGGTTACTAAAGAATTGGAGGTTCTTTCTAGCTCTGTGCATGGAAGGTTGGATGCTTTTGAGAGACACATGGATGAGCGCCTTGCACAGTTACAGGTACCTGAATTGGCAAAGTGGTATGCGGAGGTAGTAGCACTCAAAAAAGAGGTGCGGGAGTTGTCCGTACGACAGATAGCTGCGATCCCTCCTCCTGTGCTTCCCGTGATAGAAGATGAGATTGAAGAGGAGCTACCGCTGGTGTTTGACTTCATTACTGAGGAGCTAGTGGCACACGATAAGGTAAAAAGGCCTCATGAGGAGGCAAGTTTTGAGGAGGATGACTCTCTACTCCATCAGCAAAAGCGAGAGCGGAGAGAGATGGAGAAAGCGCTGCATTTATCTAGAGAGGAGGCTCGACAGAGGGCCATAGTTGTGGCAGCGAGAGCTCGGGGAAAAGGCACGAGCTCAGTTGGGTCTGAAAATGCACCGGGTCAAGCTGGTGATATCGGAGAGGACATTGGAGGAGTATCTGCACCCTCCACCGACCAGGTAACAGACACCTAGGTCAAATAGGTCTGTTCCCTATTTCCATAGTTTTGTTATATATATATACACACAAACACACACACGCATCGAGGACGACATATGTTTTTTTTGATGGGGGTGGGGAGGGATACCTGTGTATTTTTTCTGAACATAACATGAGAGTTTTTCTTGTCGGATATCTTTTCCCTCGGGTGTTCCTTATCTAGTAGAACCGACACGTCTAGGGTTTTATGTTTTTATGTTTGTTTGTGTCAGTCGAAAGAAAGTTAGGTGAACTTAAGGCAACCAAGAGCTTGGATTTTTTATTTTAGTTGAACTAATAATGTGATACCCCTCCTAATTTTTTTTATGTGTGTGTTAAAATGGACAAGTATGACCTCTATGAATCTTTGCATGGCATTAAAATTGTGAACATGTTTACCATTATATGGTTGTACCTGAACTAGTAGTTAGTAGAAGTGATGATGCTGACCTGTGCTATGTGTGAGTAAGATTTAATAGTTAAATTCGGCTGTGCGTGTCAATCTAGAACTTGCCTGGTCAGTCGTACTGAGATAGAGGATGGGAAACTAGCAAAGGATCATAGGTCATTTTTGATTAATGAGCCCACTTTACCCTTAAAAGACCTGCAAAAGAAAATAAATATCCCTTGATCCAAAATTTTGAGCTTAAATTGACTTTCTTTTGTTTACACCAACTCACCTTCCTTCTTTGATTAAAAATGAATCTATTTTGGCCCTGGTCCCTCCTTGGACACTGTGAACCTCAACTCAGGCAAATCGCTTAAGTTGAGGGTGGCTATTATAGGGGTGATTAAGAAGAGTAGGATGGAATAAAATTGGGTAATGAAAATGAAAGAGCGTGTACGGTGTGCGTAATGAAATAAAAGAAAGAAATAAAAATCTTGTCAAAGAGCAAGAAAAGAAAAGAAAAGAAAAATGTGAAATCAATGAATGCTTGAAAGAAGAGGAACCACACTCGTAATTACAAATGAAAATAAAAGAAGAAGCAAGTATAGGAAAAGGGGAGAAAATATGAAAAAAGATTAAGAGTGGAGTCAAGACGTATGTAGTGCCAAGGAGGGTTAAGCTACTAATCCCCTATGCACCATACCCGAACCCGAGCCTACATTACAAGCTTAAAAAGTCCTATATTGATTCTAGTTACCTGTCTAAAAATTGAGGTATTGAAAGTAAAGGCAAGTCTATAGCATTGCATTCACACAATTAGAATTTCTTTGTGAGAGTGAGTATGATCTTCCTAGTCCCAGAGAAATACATTGAAATAATCATATACACATGAGTAAGTATGGGACTTCTTTGAGGTGAGAGCATTTGGTCAACAAAATCGTCTGCAAATTGTCTGGGTCAGTATTATAGATTTATGTGCACGGTTTCAAGTGATAATATTTTTCCATGTTTTGATTCCTCTGTGTCATGGTTGAAAATTTTGCATATGCATTGTGATTTAAGTTGATATGATAAAGGAGGGGTTAGAAGATTTGATTTGATGAATTATTGTGACTACCGTAAGTTTCCTAGAGTTCTTTTGATTGAAGCGTCGAAATAGTTTATTTTATTTTGTTTTCATCTGAGGACATGCAAAAGTTCTAAGTTGAAGGTGTTGATATGTCATGATTTTACAGTACTTTCAACACGTAAAACCAAGAAACTATGTATATTTTCGGTATGTTTATATAGATATGATGCGTTTGTGTTGAATGTTGCAGGAAAATTGGTCCGGAAGGGGAAATATGCAATGTAAGGAAGAAAAGGACTGAACTAAGGGTTGCTAGGCACATCACGAATCGTCGTCCCAAGGAACGACTCATGCCTGGAGTCGTGGAAAGAAATCAAAGATGGATGAAGAAGGATCTAGTGCACTCAACGGATTGAAGGAACGACTCGTTACATCTTGTAACGAGTCGTTAAGCCAGTCGTGAGGACTAGGAAGATAAATGTTGAAAAATATCTAGTGAAGTCGACAACAGATCTAATGATTCGTCAGGTGTTGAGATGACTCATTAGGAGGGCACTAGGATGAATCGTCAGGTGCACTGAAATTTTGGAGAGGCAAGACCATGAGAGGCCTAACGACTCGTGCCCTGGCACGATGAGTCGTTAGGTGACCCCTTACCATGATTGGGCCTATTGCTAAGGACGAATTATTTTCATGGTCCATGACTCATTCGGAGACCCAGCGAGTTACTTGGCCCGTTACCCCTACGGACATTGAATCCAAATTTAGTTAGGAAAAAATTTGTTTGGAACTATAAATTTAGTCGAGACATAGCCCGTTGTTTTATTGACTTTAAGTTACTAGAAAGCACCATAGGTGCCTATGCCCAGTCAGGTTAGCCTAGGTCCTAGTGTGACACTAGGTGCCAGTCATGCCCCCAAGGTGGGATGTGACATATTGATCGTATACTTCTTGTGCTATATCATTTTATGGTATAGGCTCATGTGTTCAGACTCAGCCCCGCAGTTAGAGAGGCTCTAGTACCTGTTCAGCTTTACTATTGGTGAGTCATCATCATCCGAGGACGAGAGTTTAGTCATATGTATTTTCATTTCAGCTTTGGTATTTAAAACTAGTTGGGGACCTGTCCCTTCAGCTCATCAATTCTTGGAGGCTTTTCAGATATAGATAGATAATTCAGCTAGGTCAACATTTGTATTATTTTTTCCAGACTAAATAATTTCTTTTAAATCCAGACTTATTCAGTTATTTGATTATGTATTTGTTTAGCTTCTACTCAATTATTTCAGTATATGATAACTGTCTTGCTATTACCATGGGTAGCTTGGGACAACTTATGGTTCTAACTACCGTATCTTTTTCATGGTGTAGACTCGGGTGATGAAAAACTTGGTATCAGAGCATTTGGTTTAAAGTGTCCTAGGATGTCTGAAAACCACACTAAGTAGAGTCTCTTTCATGAGTGTTAAGGGCACCTCACTGATGAGAAAGAGGCTGCAAAATGTTCTTAGAAAAAACATCCCTTCTTTCATGTTCATTATCGTGTGATAGAGTCCAACTCTATTTACCCTTCTAATTCGTGTTATACGTGTTTACAAAAAATGCCTTCAAAGGAGCTAACAGAAGCCAACCAACACCACCAGTGCCCGTGACTAATCAGGTATCTAATGTGAAATTTTGGGCTTCTTTTCAAATATTGGCATAGGCCAGACTGCTCAGGTCAACTAGTAGGCAGTCGCCCTTGTGAATCCTAATGAAAATGCGACTGCTACTAGGGTTTGAGAGTTCACTAGAATGAACCTGCTTGAGTTCCACGGTTCAAAAGTGGATGAGTATCCATAAGATTTTATCGATGAGGTTTAGAAGATCACTCAAATTGTGGCTCTCACTGGAACTGAAAGTGCAGACTTGGCCTCCTATCAGTTAAAGAGAGTAGCATACCCTGTGGTTTAAACAAAGGAAGAAAAGTCGATGTGAGGATGCAACTCTAGTTGACTGGGATGAATTTGTGCCAACCTTTCTTAACAGATTCTTTCCTTGCGAGTTAAGGGAGGCAAAGGTTGAGGAGTTCATCAACCTGAAGCAGAATTCTTCATTAGTTAAGGAGTACACTCTTAAGTTTACTCAAGTATCTAGGTATGCTCTAGAAATGATTGTTGAGCCGAGGGCTCAAACTAGTAAGTTCATTTCAGGTGTCTCAGATCTGGTGGTCAAGAGTGCAAAACTGCAATTCTCATCGGGGATATAGATATCTCCCGACTTATGATCTATGATTAGCAAATTGAGGAAGAGAATTTTAAGGCAAGAAAAAAGGAGAATCAGAGAGTTAGAACTGGCAACTTTAAGTTTTCTCAGCAAATGTCAGGTGGTGAAAATCGCTCACAGTTCCAGCAAAGATCATCTGCTCTAGCACCTTCATCAGCTACTGTTCTATCTCCCAAATGCAGAGGGAATCAAAGAGCTAGGTCTCTAAGGAACATTTCCGGAGGTTGTACATTCCCAGTTTGCAAGAAGTATGGAAGGAAACGAGTTAGGGAGTGTTTGATTAGCAAAGAAGGTTGCTTTTGGTGTGGTAAACCGGGTCACAGACTTTAAGACTATCCATCAGCCAAGCAGCGCGACCTTAGTGGTCATACCCAAGCCATATCTTCATCAGATCCAGTAGCTCGCCCATCCCAACAGGATACCTCTGCGAGTGTAGGTGGCGTACAGTGATAGTAATGCTTCTATGCGCCCTCATCACGCCATTGTAATACCCCAGAAGTGCGTAGGAGTAGACCCGAAAGTGAAAAGTTAAAACTGTAGAATATTGGAAAAAAATCTCACAAGATGAGCCAAGGTACGACTTGTGGTGTCAAACCACGAGTCATTGTAACAAGTCGTTGGTTGAGATTAGGCTAGGTGATAGTGCAGACAACAGGTAACATGATGACTCATTGTGGGAAACAATAAGTCATTGTTAGCAGTCATTAGAGGAAGTTGGGTTCTTCAGGTGGGCTATAACGAGTCCCCCAATGAACCGTCAGGAGATACAATGAGTCATTGGTTGTGGTCATCATTGGAGGATAAGGTTTCTAGTGGGCTTGACGGAAGGGAAACAATGACTCATCGTTAATTGTGACGAGTCGTGGTGTGACCCATTAGAAGATGAGATGCCAAGGTCCATGAGCAAACAACAGATGAAGTGACGGATCGTGGGTTGTTAGGACGAGTCATCCTGAGCATCCATTAGTTGGTTCCAAAAATAGACTTTCAGCAGAGCATACGACGAGTGACAGGATGGGTCGTCGTTGGTTCTAACAACCCGTTAGTGTTGTTCGTTGGTTACATCTGACCCGACTAGGGTTACAAGTCGGCCTTCATGTGTGCTCATATGGGGTATGTCGGTTAAAAGAATCTTCCACTATTCCTCATGATTTATGCATATTATGATTATGTATGTTGGCTCAAGCCTTGATAAGTAAATCTCTTCTACTATTATTATGACTATGTTTACATTACAAATGTTTTGAAAACCTTGAGCAGTATGATATGTTATGATGATTTACGATACAAGCATGATGTCCTACTCTTATAATAATTTATGAATTTTATATATTTTTTTAAACATCTATTTACTTATCTTGCATACTTAGTAAATTCCACGTACTGACCTCATACTTTCTATGCTGTATGATTTTATGATACAGGCCCTAGCTCTCAGGCTCACCCTCACCATAGTCTTTCTCGGAGTTGTTCTCAGCATACTTGGTGTGTCCTCATGTTCCAAGGGCTATGTATTCAGACTCCATGTTGTTCTTTCAGTTTTAAAATTGTTGGGTTATTTGGGGAGTTGTCCCATCAATCTGTCCTTTCATGATTAGAGGCTTATCATATTACAAGTTGTAATCAGTCGTATTATATGCGTCTAGTTTTTCTTTCCTTATATTATGTCATGATTACATTCTTTTATGTTAAGTCTTCCTCTCATGTGATTGAATTAGATGTATGCTCAAGCCATGGGTCGACTCGAGGTCCCGCGGGGCTCCTTGTCTTGTGTCTACGATCTAGGTGTACGTTCGTGTTGTGACAAACTTGGTATCAGAGCCATAGGTTTGATATGTCCTAGGGAGTCTAAAAGTCATGTTAAGTAGAGTCTTTCTCAGGGGTGTGAAGTGCGCCACACTTATGACTAAGAGGCTACTAGATGTTTAGGAAATGTTCCCTTCCTTCATGATCTATTTCGTGCGATTAACGTCCTCTAATCTTCTAATTCGTCTTATTCGCGTTTGTAGAATCATGCCTCCATGTTGAGTAAATGCCAGGAGAAACATAAATGGCAATGATCATGAGGGTGCCCCTAATGGAGAGCATCATCTAGCTCCACCCGTTCATGAGGATCATGTACCCGAGCCAGCTTCCCATGCTGAGTTTAGGGCGGCGATTCAGATATTGGCACAGGCCATGATAGCCCAGGTTCAAAATCAGACCGTGGCACATTACCCATAGAATGGGAATGCGGTAGCAGCAAGAGTGAGGAATTTTGTGAGGATGAGCCCTCCGGAGTTCACGGGGTCGAAGGTAGACGAGGACCCACATGATTTTATTGAGGAGATTTTGAAGATCACCAGGTTATGGGGCTGAATAATGGAGAGTGCGTTGACTTGACCTCCTATCAGCTTAAGGGGGTGGCTCACATATGGTTCAAGTAGTGGAAGATGCCAGGGCAGTGGGTGCAGGACTGATAGGTTGGGAAGAGTTTCACACGGCATTTTTGGATCGGTTCCTCGCCCGGGAGATAAGGGAGCTCAAAGTGGCCGAGTTTATTAATTTGAAGTAGGGAAACATGTCTGTTCAGGAGTACGCATTGGAGTTTACTCGATTATCTAAGTATGCTCCGGAATTGGTGGCGGACAAGAGGCTCGGGTGAGCCGTTTTGTGCATGGGGTGGCGTACTACTTGAACAAGGATTGCAGGATCGCCATGCTTCATTGGGATATTGACTTTCCCCATATTTTATTGCATGTACAGTAGATGGAGTCAGTCTACAGGAGGCAGAGGGAGGCCAAGAGGGCCAAAACCGACAACTATGGGGTTTCTCAAGCCAGGTCAGGGGGTGGACAGCGTCAGCAGTTCTAGCACAGGTCTATCACTCCAGTTCCATCATCAACCAGTATGCCATCGAGGTTTAGAGGGGATCAGAGGAGTAGGGCTTTAGGATCGAGGGATCAGGGTAGCATGCAGGTGGAGTGCATTTTTCTAGCTTGCGCGAAGTGTGGCAAGAATTATCACTGGAAATGCTTAGTTGGCTCAGATGCGTGCTTCGGGTGTGGCCAATCCGGACACAGAATTAGGGATTGCCCCTCAGCACAAATCAGGGGTCGGTGGGACCCGTGCGACGATAGCTAGTTCTGCAGCTCCAATAGCACGTCCCCCTCAACAGGGTGCCTCTACTAGTTCAACAGGCGGTCAGCGTCAAAATAGATTTTATGCTTTAGTGCCCCGCCAGGAGCAGGAGGCTTCACCAGATGTAGTCACTGGTATGTTGCAAGTCTTCCATATTGATGCTTATGACTTGTTAGATCCAGGAGCTACTTTGTCTTATGTGACCCCTTATATTGCTAGTAGTTTTGGAGTTAGCCCTGAAATTATGACATGACCGTTCTCAATCACTACTTCCATCGGTGAATCAGTGGTAGCTAGGCGGGTATATAGAGGTTGCCCTATCACAGTGTTTCATAAAGTCACCTCCGCATACTTAGTAGAGTTGGCCATAACGGACTTTGATATAATCTTGGGTATGGATTGGTTGTTTTCATGTTATGCTTCGATTAATTATAGGACCTGCGCGGTGGAATTACGATTTCTGAGTGAGTCAGTTTTGGAATGGAAGGGCAATTCAGTTATACCAGCCGGTCGGTTTATCTCATATCTTTCGGCTAGGAAAATGATCTCTAAGGGTTGCATGTACCACCTAGTTAGGTTTAAGGATGTGTAGTCCGAGATCCCGACTATTCAGTTAGTTTCGGTGGTGTGTGAGTATTTGGAGGTTTTTCGCAATGACTTGCCAGGTGTTCCTCCGGAGAAGAAAATTGATTTCGATATTGATCTATTACCTGATACGCAACCTATCTCCATTCCTCCCTACAGGATGGCTCCAGTCGAGCTAAAAGAGTTGAAGGATCAGTTGAAAGACCTGTTAGATAAGGGTTTTATTAGGCCGAGTAAGTCTTTATGGGGTGCACCCGTGTTATTTTTCCGGAAGAAGGATGATTCGCTTCACATGTGTATTGATTACTAGCAATTGAACAAGGTCACCATCAAGAATATGTACTCCTTACCTAGTATTAATGATTTGTTTGACCAGCTTCAGGGTGCCAAGTTTTTCTCCAAGATTGATCTCAGGTCCAGGTATCACCAGCTCAGGGTTGGGGAGAGTGACATCCCGAAAACCGCTTTCAGGATTCGGTATGGCCACTACAAATTTGTTGTTATGTCTTTTGGATTAACCAATGACCCTGTAGCTTTTATGGACTTGATGAACAGGGTATTCAAGAAATATATAGACATGTTCGTGATCGTGTTCATTGATGATATCCTTATATACTCTCGGAGCGAGAAGGAGCATGCCGCTCACTTGAGAGTAGTGCTTCAGACCCTCAAGGATCGTCAGTGATATGTGAAGTTCAGCAAATGTGAGTTTTGGTTGGACTCTATAGCATTCTTGGGCCATGTGGTATCGAGTGAGGGCATAAAGGTAGATTCTCAAAAAATGGAGGCGGTAAAGAATTGGCCCAGACCGGTGAATCCATCAGATATCAGGAGCTTTTTGGGCTTAGAAGGTTACTACCAGAGATTTGTCGAGGGTTTCTCATCTATTGCGGCACCTTTGACCAAGTTGACTCAGAAGAAGGTGAAGTTTCAATGGTCGGAAGCATGTGAGAAAAGCTTCCAAGAGTTGAAGACCCGCTCACTTCAGCACCAGTGTTGACCCTATCGAGGGTACCAATGGTTTTGTGGTATATTGTGATGCTTCTAGAATCATACTTGGGTGTGTGTTGATGCAACATGGGAAGGGGATAGCGTATGCCTCAAGACAGTTGAAGGTTCACGAAAAGAATTACTCGACCCATGATCTTGAGTTGGCTGCGGTGGTGTTTACTTTAAAGATATGGCGGCATTACTTGTATGGGGTCCACGTGGATGTGTTCACAAATCACAAAAGCCTGCACTATGTGTTCATGCATAAGGATCTCAATCTTCGGCAAAGGTGGTGGTTGGAGTTACTAAAGGACTATGACATGAGTGTTTTTACCACCTGGGCAAGGCTAATATGGTTGCGGATGCACTTAGTAGGCTCTCTATTGAGAGTATGTCCCACGTGGATGAGGGAAAGAAAGAGTTGGTGAAAGATGTCCACCAACTTGCAAGGTTGGGAGTTAGATTGATCGACTCAACCAATGGCGGCGTTGTTGTACAAAATGGATCAGAATCGTCCTTGGTGGTGGATGTCAAATCTAGGCAAGATGAGGATCTGATTTTGAGGAAATTAAAGGAAGCGGTGCAGAGTTAGAAGGTGGAGGTTTTATTCCAAGGGGGAGATGGTGTTCTACAATATTAGGGTCGTTTATGTATCCCAGACATTGATGATTTGAGAGTTCGGATACTGCATGAGGCACATGGTACCAAATACTCTATCCATCTAGGATCCACGAAGATGTATTGAGACTTGTGGGAAATCTATTGGTGGGATGGTATGAAGAAGGGTATTGCAGAGTTCGTAGCCAAATGTCCAAACTGTCAGCAAGTGAAAGTTGAGCATCAAAGGCCGGGAGGTGTACTTCAGGATATTAGCATTCCCACCTAGAAGTGGGAAGAGATTAATATGGATTTCATTACAGGCCTACCTCATACTCGATGACACTATGATTCCACTTGAGTAGTGGTAGACAGGTTAACCAAGGCTGCACACTTTCTATCGATTAAGACCATGGATTCAACGGATGATTATGCCAAATTGTATATTCAGGAGTTGGTTCTACTTCATGGAGTGCCTTTGTCTATTATTTCAGACCGAGGTACTCAGTTTAGCTCTCAATTTTGGCGGCCTTTCCATAAAGGGCTCAGGACTCAGGTTAAGCTCAGCATAGCATTTCCTCCGCAAACGGATGGTCAGGCAGAATGGACAATCCATACTCTCGAGGATATGTTAAGATCCTATATGATGGACTTTAAAGGTAGTTGGGATGATCACTTTCTCTTGATCGAGTTTGCTTACAGTTACAGTTATCACTCTAGTATCCAAATTTGCATCGTTTGAGGCTCTTTACGAGTGAAGGTGTACATCGGCCATCGGATGGTTTGAGGTTGGTGAGGCAGCCATGATAGAACCTAATTCGATTCATGAGGCCATGATAAAGGTCCAGTTGATAAGGGACCGGTTGAAATCCGCTCAGAGCCATCAGAAATCATATGCTGATGTGAGGAGAAGAGATTTGGAGTTTGATGTGAGCGATTGGGTATTTCTCAAAGTATCTCCCATGAAGGGAGTCATGCGGTTTGGAAAGAAAGGGAAACTCAGTCCCCGATATGTTGGCCCCTACTGAGTTATGAGAAGAGTTGGTAAGGTGGCATATGAGTTGGAATTTCCATCAGAGGTGTCTTCTGTACATCCCATGTTTCATGTGTCGCTTTTGAAGAAGTGTTTGGGAGATCCAGCGTTAGTGGTTTCGGTTGACAGTGTCGGTGTAAAAGACAACCTCAACTATGAAGAAGTCCTGGTGGAAATATTAGATCGTCAAGTCCGTAATCTAAGGAACAAGGAAGTAGCTTCAGTTAAGGTTTTATGGAGAAATCATCATGTTGAGGGAGCTATGTGGGAAGCCGAAGCATATATAATGGCAAAATACCCAGATCTATTCTCTACCGGCTCAGTTCTGACTTGAGGTATCAGTCTTACTCTGTGATTCTATCTAGTTTTCATGTACAGTTCATGTGTTCAAGTTTCTTTTATGTGTATGAATGTGTATGTGAATCATGAGATCAGTTCAGCTATGTGTTATGAATCAGAGATAGTCATTCCGTAAAAATTTTGGTAAAAATGATCAATATTTGAGTAAGATAATTGTATGTCTCCGATTCCTGCTTGTTTCTAACATTTGAGGATGAATGTTCTCAAAGAGAGATATTGTAATACCCCAGAAGTGGTAGGAGTATACCCGAAAGTGAAAAGTTGAAAACTGTAGAAAATTGGAAAAAAATCTCTCAGGACAAGCCAAGGTACGACTCGTGGTATCAAACCACGAGTCGTTGTAACGAGTCGTTGGTTGAGATTAGGCTGGGTGGCGGTGCAAACAACAGGCGACATGATGACTCATTGTGGGAAACAATGAGTCATTGTTAGCAGTCGTTAGAGGAAGTTGGGTTCTTCAGGTGGGCTATAACGAGTCTCCCAACGACCCGTCAGGAGATACAAAAAGTCGTTGGTTGTGGTCGTTGTTGGAAGATAAGGTTTCCAGTGGGCTTCACGGAAGGGAAACAACGACTCGTCGTTAGTTGTGACGAGTCATGGTGTGACCCATTAGAAGATGAGATGCCAAGGTCCATGAGCAAACCACAGGCAAAGTATCGGATCATGGGTTGTTAGGACGAGTCATCTTGAGCGTCCGTTGGTTGGTTCCAAAAGTAGACTTTCAGTAGTGCATACAACAAGTGAAAGGATGGGTCGTCGTTGGTTCTAACGACCCATTACTGCTGTCCGTTGGTTCCATCCAACCAGATTTCAGGGCAGGTTCATTAAGGGTAATTTTTACTTTTTCATAACGTGAGGCCCTAAACTACGTCATTTTGGCTTGGGAAAGATGGATTCTTAAGAAAATGACCTATTGTAAACTCTCATTCATGCATGCAAGAATAATGAAAGATGATCTAAGGAGGTTTTTAAGCTTTTCTCTTCAATTCTTCCAATTTCATTCTTGGGCTTCTAAGGGGAGTTAGAATTTGATAATCCCAGGTATGTAAGGTTATCAATGGGTGATTTCTTCCACACCCATGTTCCTCCTCTATGATTTTTACTAAAATTTCAACAAAAACTCATGGGGTTTTGAATTTGATTTACTTAAACTCTAGTGATTTGATTATGGGTTTTGTGGTTTCAAGATCTTATTATAATCTATGGGTTTTAGTCAGTTTTTATTATTTAAATCATTTATAATTTTATCGATTTCGACTTCTATGTATTTAAGCCTAATTATGCATGCCCCATTATGAATTAATTTATAATCTATTTACGCATTGATGATATTTGTAAACTCAGTATGAATTATGATTTAAATCATGAATCTATTATGTTATCCATTATGAATTTACAAAATTCAAGCTATATGCATGATCTACAAGTATGTATGTATCTTATAAATCATGAATTATGTTTTTGGCTGACTCACGGGCCTCATGTCATGGCTAGTTCACATATGTTCAAGCATGTTTACGATTATCATGATTTAACTAGCCCATGAATTCATGCATGTATTATTATGAGCACTATATATGTTTTGGAAGTAGTATCGAACACCGAGTTAGTTCGGGGCCTAGATTCTGCCCCCAATCTAATAAACTACGTGCCACCGTAGGTATGTTGGGACCTCCTATGGGATTGTCCCCGGCCCAAATGGCCCTTTTCATGATGATATCACACTTTCATGGTTCTACCCTTGGCAAGGTACGAACACCCTCATGACTAGGGTTACAAGTCGGGCTTTATGTGTGCTCATATGGGGTATGTCAGTTAAGAGAATCTCCCACTGTTCCTCATGATTTATGCATGTTATGATTATGTATGTTGGCTCAAGCCTTGTTAAGTAAAGCTCTTCTACTATGATTATTACTATGTTTACGTTACGAATGTTTTGAAAACCTTGAGTCGTAGGATATGTTATGATGATTTACGATACGAGCATGATATCCTACTCTTATAATCATTTATGAATTTTATATATTTTTTAAACATCCATTTTACTTACCTTGCATACGCAGTACATTCCACGTATTGTCCACATACTTTCTATGCTGTATTATTTTATTATACAAGCCCCAACTCTCAGGCTCACACTCACCCGTAGATTTTCTCGGAGTTGTTCTCAGCATACTTGGTGCATCCTCATGTTTCGAGGGCTATGTATTCAGACCACGTGTTGTTCTTTCAGTTTCAGGAATGTTGGGTTAGTTGGGGAGTTTTCCCATCAACCCGTCTTTTCATTATTAGAGGCTTAGCAAACTACAAGTTGTAATCAGCCGTATCGTATGAGTCTAGTTTTGCTTTCCTTCTATTATGTCATAATTATGTTCTTTTATGTTAAGTCTTCCACTCATGTTATTGAAATAGATGTATGCTCATACCATGGGTCGACTCGGGATCCCTTGGGGCTCCTTATCCGGTGTCTACAATTTGAGTGTACGTTCGGGTCGTGACAGCCATGATCCGAAAATCTCGCTAGATGTAGTCACGTGTATGTTGCATGTCTTTCATATTGATTTTTATGTATTGTTAGATCTAGGGGCCACATTATCCTTCATGACTTCATATGTTGCAGTAACTTTCGTCGTCAGTCCCGAATACCTCTCAGATCCCTTCTTACTCTCTACTCATGTTGGTGAATCAGTCATAACAAGAAGAGTATATAGAAATTACCCAATTTCAGTTTTCCATAAAATCACCACAGTTGATTTAGTAGTGTCATGCCCCACCCTGGGAGGCATAACTATCATCTGATGCCACACTGGACCCTAAGCTGACTTAGCTGGACATATACACCTCTGGTGCACATTGGCAGCACATAATCAAGAAAATAATCAAGTATATCATGGAGCCCTTGGCAGACAAGGCTGCAATACAAACACCTGCGCAGATATTCAAGTGACCCAATAGTTCACAATAATAATAACATCCTATGCAGGCCGACAATACCACCATATTGTCTAAATCAAATAAAGCGGAAGGTAGACATATATACAAGGACCATTAATGCTGCTAAACTGCTTAGTCAAAATAACAAAGTTAGCAAGGAAAATAGTGTGTTTCTATACAATCCCACTGTCTGCAAGCCTCGAAGGAGTAAATACTTGATCAGGAAAGGGCCCCGACCTACCCAAAAAGAACTATGCAGCAAAAGACCGTCAAACCTCTAATGTACGACAACTTTGGAATAGAGGAGCTGACCAATGTGCTAAGTCTGAACTGCTATTGAGGAGGTCTCTGAACCTATCTATTAGTACATGCAAACAAGAGTGCAGTGCCCCTATACTTGGGCGTTAATACAAATAATGCATCGATTATGCAATCCAATAACAATAAGCTGAAACTAAACTGATAGTAAGAACGAAATATAAATAGTTATAAGAATAAGAGAATAACCTGAAAGATCTTATTAAGTTATATAGGAAACTAAATAGGCAACAGTCAAACAAGAACTAGACCTGGCCCCATAAGCTTAGCAGGTACAAACAACAAGCAATAACCTACTTGAGCCCCCATAAGCATTGGCTGGTACACCTCAATCTACAAATCCCTATTCGTAACACTATAGCCCCGTGGGTAAGCTGTAACTGTATATTGAGCACACTTGGCTCCTGTATCTATGAGTGTATCTTGAAATTCTAGGCTCTTGTAGCTGTATTTGAGCCTTCTGGGCTCCTGTAACTTCATCCCAAGCACATGGGGCTCTACTAAGGGTTAGTAATACCAACATAGGCATAAAGGAAGCCTATAAGTGAATAGATGTCAATATGGCTCTGTAGGCCTCAACATAGTCTTTCCAGATATTTTATAGCTCTTACAAGTAAAGTATATCCCTATAGGTAGGGTACGCTTGATTATAGCCATTTTAGGCAATCTGTACATGGGCATCTACATGAACAACCTAAGGGTGTTGTCCTAAATACTTAACAACTGACAAGATAGACGACTAAGGTGTCATACAATCTATTAAGCTATCAACAAGTAAGGTGGCCTTTTATGCAATTGTACAACAACTTGTACATTGTATGCAACTATAAGATCGCTAACAATGCATATAACACCTTGATACTTAACATTAAAGTTCAATAGGCAGTCATGGTGCCACTACCTGAAGGTCGAACTACAATATTAAAATTCTAGCTCTATAGGTGTCGGAATATGCCAAAAGGCGAGGTTTATTTTATATAGGCATCATTAATATGTAATCTTATCACCAAACTACTCGTTATGCTACTAATCATGAGTAAGGAGTGTTAAATAGCTAACCATAAGCCCTTATGGCATTGGTAAGGCAGCAAGATATCAATAGCTAATCTAAGCGATAACGATTCATATAAATGACTCTTATGTCGCTTCTAATCGAAAGGCAAATAGCTAGACGTGAAAAATCTTGGCAAAGGATACTTATACCAAATTATTAGTTCAACTTCCAGTATCTAACCAATAATAAGCAACATAGTCATGAACACTACTACAATAAAAAACAAGTTGTATTAATGATATGATGAAGGAAACTTGCCAAAAAGAGTTTAGCCTTAACATGCCGCTTTTCGTAGGTTCAACTTTATTGGCATGAACTCTAGCTCAAGCTTGAGATTCCTTTATCCTGTAGCCAATTATATTAGCACATATACTACACCTAAACATCCATATACAGTCAGCAAGAACAACAAAAACTTCTAATCACTTACAACTTCCAACAAGGCGTAGAACTAGTAATTCCTTACAATAGGGAGGAAGAAGTACTTACCCGAACTTTTTAAATGAACTTAACCTTAGAGGATCTCAATTTTCAAAACTACCACTTAGAATGTCCACATATGAGCCAACTTCGATGGAATAACTCCATCACTATGTTCTCCACAACCTCAATAATATATATATCCAAGTTGGATTGATGTTTGGAGATGATTTGGCCCTTAATCTCTATTCAAATTCATGAAAAACCTAGAGGAAATGCTGGGAGAACGAGCTTCTCAACTCTCTGGAAATTATGGTGAGCAAATAATGAATTTTGGGCCAAAAATCACCTTAAATAGGTTATCCAAAAGTCAACCCGACCCGGCTGGACCGTGACCCGCTTCTGCCCGAACCATCAGCGGTAAAACACTCATAACTCTTTGCTTCAATATCAGATTGATGAGCGCTTTGATATTCTGGTAAGTAGACTCAAAGATCTTTAATTTGATATGTTTTATGCCTCCTAATTCTTTATAGATCGGGAGAAAACCACCGAGACATATGACCCAAATTTTAATGGATTTTCAAAAGTAACTTGTGATAACTTTGTCGATTTTTATTTTACAACTTGACCGACCTCAAATATTAACATATGATAATTGAGTGATTTGAACACTTTATAGCATATCCTCCTTATGGTATTAAACACTTTTGGCCATAGCTCGAAATTACGAGTTTATCGCTTAAATTATACGGGGTGTTACAAGTAGAGTTAGAGATAATCGGCTTTGATATCATCCTTGGCATGGATTGGTTATATTTCTGTTATGCCTCAGTCAACTGTAGAACTGGAGTAGTAGAATTTTGGTTTCAGGTGAACCCGTCTTAGAATGAAAGTGTAGTTCCACAGTGCCTATAGGTCATTTTGTCTCTTACCTTAAGGCTATGAAGAATATTTTCAAGGGTTGCATATATCACTTAGTTTAGGCGAGGTATTATAAGTTTGAAACCCTAACTCTTCAGTCAATGCTAGTCATTTATGAATTTTCAGAAGTATTCCTAGAGGATCTACCTAGAGTCCCTCCCAAGTAGGAGATCAACTTTGGGATAGACCTCCTTCTAGATATGTTGTTGATATCCGTTCCTCCTTAGAATGGCTCCAACTGAGCTTAAGAAGTTGAAGGAACATTTAAAGGACCTTCTAGATAAGGGTTTCATCAGGCCCAATATTTTTCCATGGGGTGCTCCAGTCCTTTTTGTGCGAAAGAAAGATAGTTTTTTTAGAATGTGCATCGATTACCGTCAGTTGTATAAAGTCACAATTAAGAATAAGTATCCCATTCCAAGGATTGATAACTTGTTCAATTAGCTTTAGGGTGCTAGTTTCTTCTCTAAAATAGACATCAGATCCGGCTACCATCAATGTCAGAGAATGTGACATCCTAAAAATAACCTTCAAAACTCGATATAGTTACTACAAATTTATAGTTATGTATTTTGGACTAACAAATGCTCCTACAACTTTTATGGATTTAATGAACTTGGTATTCAAGTAGTACTTAGATATGTTCATTATTATCTTTATAGATGACATCCTTATCTACTCTCAAAATGAGGAGGAGCATGTTGCTCATTTGAGAGTTACATTGCAAATCTTAAAGACCATTAGTTATTTGCAAAGTTGAGCAAGTGTGAGTTTTGGATGAAGTTAGTTGCTTTTTTGGACATATGGTATCTTAAGTGTGTTCAGGTTGACTCTCAAAAGGTAGAAGCGATGAAGAACTAACCTAGGCCCATCACTCCCTTTGACATTAGAAGTTATTGGGTTTAGCTAGTTATTACAGAAGGTTTGTATAAGGAATTTCATCTATTTCTTCTCCTTTAACTCTATTAACTTATAAGAAGGTCAAGTTTCAGTGGTCCGGTGCTTATAAGAAGAGGTTTCGGGAGTTAAAGACTCGACTAACCTTTTCTATAGTTTTGAGCCTACTAGAAGGTATATATAGCTTTGTAGTGTATTGTGATGCCTCCAGAGTTGTCCTAGGGTGTGTCTTGATGTAGCACAGTAAGGTCATTGCCTATACTTCTAGACATCTTAAAGTTCACGAAGAGAATTACCCAACTCATGACCTGGAGCTAACAATGGTTGTTTTTGCCTAAAAGATTTGGAAACATTATTTTTATGATGTCCATGTTGATGTTTTCACTGACCATAAAAGCCTTCAGTATGTATTTAGTTAGAAAGACCTGAATCTTTGACAGAGAAGATGTCTTGAACTTCTCAAGGATTATGACATAAGTGTTCTTTACTATTTGGGTAAAGCCAATGTTGTGGTTAATTCCTTTAGTAGGTTATCCATGGGTAGTGTGGCTCATGTTGAAGAGGGAAAGAAAGAGTTGATTAGAAATGTTCGCAGGCTTGCTCATTTAGAGTTTGCCTTGAGACTCGACAGATGGTGGTATCACTGTTTAGAATGGTTCAAAATCTTTATTAGGGGTTGAAGTTAATTCAAAACAAGATAATGATCCTATATTACTAAAGTTGAAGGAGACAATTAGTAAGTAGAGGTCTTCTCCCAAGGGGGAGATGGTGTGCTTTGATATCAAGGTTTATTTTGTGTTTTGGATATGGATGACGTGAGATAAGGGATGCTGGGTAAGGCTTAGAGCTTTTATTATTTCATTCACCCAGGTGCCACCAAGATTTACCATGATCTACGAGACGTTTACTTGTGGAATGGTATAAAGAGAGATGTTGCAGAATTCATGGCCAAGTGCCAAAATTGCCAATAGGTTAAGGCAGAGTATCAGATATCGGAAGTTATGACTCAGGATATCAGTATTCCTACTTAAAATTATAAAGTGATAAATATGGACTTCATTACAGGGTTACCTCGGATGTATTGACAAAATGATTCTATATGGGTAGTTGTGGACCGGATAACTAAGTCAACCCACTTCTTGCCAGTCGAGATTACAGATTCAGCAGAGAACTATGCTAGACTTTATATCCAGGAGTTAGTTAGGTAGAATGGAGTTTCTTTGTCCATCATCTCAAATAGGGGTACTCAATTCACATCTCAATTCTGGAAGTCCTTCCAAAATGGTCTTGGTACCCAGGTGAAGCTTAACACGGCTTTCCACCCACAGATAGATGGCCAGGCGGAGCGGACCATTCAGACCTTAGAGGACATGTTGAGTACTTGCATGATTGACTTCAAAGTTAATTGGGATAATCACTTACCTCTCATAAAATTTGCTTACAATAAGAGTTTTCATTCTAGTATTCAGATGGCTCCTTTTAAGATGTTTTACGAATGAAGATGTAGATCACCTATTGGATGGTTTGAGGTAGGTGAGGCTATATTGATAGAGCCAGATTCAGTTCATGAGGCTATTTAGAAGGTTCAGCTGATTAGACAGAGGTTGAAAACCGCTCAGAGTCGTTAGAAATCCTATGCAGATGTGAGAAGGAGGTAACTTGAGTTTGTAGTTGATGATTAGGTGTGTTTGAAGGTTTTTCCTTAGAAAGGGGTGATAAGATTTGGTAAAAACAGAAAACTTAGTTCACGGTATGTTGTTCTTTACAGGATTTTGAAGCACATTAGCAATTTTTCCTATGAGTTGGAATTGCCTCTAGAGTTGGCATCAGTGCATTCAGTCTTCCATGTGTCCTTGTTGAAGAAGTGCATTGGCGATCCGACTTTAGTTGTACCTTTAAAAAGTGTTGTTCTGAAAAATAGTTTCTCTTACAAAGAGGTTCCAATTGAGCCCTATTTCACTAAAGCAAGAAGGAAGAAAGTTGACTTTGAGAAAGAAGGACTTGATCGCGAACTATAGTCTTTGTTTGTTCGACTGACCTTAACGTACGATCTGGGCTGTTTTCCTCTCGACTTTGGATCTTAGCACCCAAAAAGTCAAATTTGTAAGTTGAGAAACAAGGAAGTCACTTTCGTTTAAGTTTTATGGAGGAATCATTTGGTTGAGGGAGCTACTTGAGAAGTCGAAGCAGATATGATGGCCAAGTACCCTCATCTTTTCTCTCCTAGTTCAAAACCATCTTGAGGTAACAGTTCTCTCTCATAATCTTCTTATCAGTTTCATGCCCTATCCACTGTCCTTAAAATTCTTAGTATGCATGTATGTCCCATGAATTCAATTGAGTTTTACTCTCAGTTAAAATCAATTATTTATGTCAGTAATTCAGATCTTGGAAATCAATATTTAGGATTAGTACTCTTTTCCTATTAGTTTAGTTTCAGTCTTCAGTCAAGGACGAGCGATTCCAAGGGAAGATAATTTGACACCCAAAAAGTTTCTAAAATTATATCCTAGAAATAAAAAATAAAATCAAAATAAATTACACTTTTCCCTTAGTACGACTCACTCCACGAGTCGTGGAGTAAGACCACTAGTCATGGGAACACTCATGGTAAACATTCCAGTGATATTAGAAGGTTTTCAGTTACCACAACTCCGACCACGAGTCATGAAATCCATGATAGAGTCGTGATTGGACTCCTATTGAGCGCCTATCAAGATCTAGCAATTTTGCATTTTGCTCCAAAGAATCACGATCCCAAATCATAACTCATAGGTTGGGATCACGAGTCGTGGGTGGCCATCATGGTTACTCCATCAGTGACCCTTTAGAAAACCACGACTCAGACTACGAGTCATGATATGCAAGTATGACTTGTAGGTACGAGCCGTGGCCCTAATATAGTGAAGTAGTCAAGTAAAACGCAGGCACTACAAGCCAAGGTATGACTCGTGGTATCAAACCATGAACCAAACTAATGGTCCATGGTATGAGTTTTTGAAAGTGTTCAAGTTGCCCCAGTACCCACAAATCAAATCCACCAGTCGTGGATTGATAGTATGACTCGTTGTATGATCCGTGGAAATTGAATTCCTACATTTCAGAATGGTTTCTCCTAGAGTATTTTCATAACTTCCTATATTTTAATCCTACACTACATTGTTTTTGGGATCTTCTTAAGGGGAATTTAAAGATCCTTAGTCGACTAACCTCCCATTCCTCGCATAACATCAAATTAGTCAGAGAATAGTACCTACTAGACTATCAAGAAAAGCTAGGGTTCTTCTCTAATCCTTGGATTCCCCAAGATTTGTGGAATTATCAGTAAAGAATTTCTTTCACTCTTATGCCCAAAACTCAATGTCTCAATCTATGTTTTCAATCATGATTATTTAAGTTCATGATTTTAGGGATGAAAATCTCTTTTATGCAAGAACTATGAATTTCAATATAATTTATTTTCCTCATGATTCTCATATGAAAATTACAGATATACATGATTTATAAATTTAGAAAATTTCTTATAGTCCTATTTTTGGAATTTATCATTATTTCTCAATTTAAGCATATTTCCAGAATAATCCATGATATTATGATCTTATGACTTCAAAATTAATACAACTTGCATGACTAGTTCCGTATGTCAGATATTTCAGTAAACAACATGATTTTAACTAGACCATGCAAAACCTTTCAGACCCCCATTATGATTATGAGTACATATGTATAGTTTTGGGAGTAGTACTTAGCATTGAGTTGATGCAAATATAGATAACCCAAGTCTCCAAACTATGTGTCACTATAAGGGATCCTCGCCAGTTGAGATTGTCTCTCTTTGCCTGAATGGGCTTATAAGTGAATTGATGCTAGTCATGATTCTTACCCTTGGCAAGGTAAGAATGCCCTCCCAACTAGGGGTACAAGTTGTACTCCATGGTGCTCACGTGGTGTATGATAGTTATGAGAACCTCCCACAGATATATTTTAGTAGTATTTGTCTATGGCCCTTGTTTTCAATAAATAATTTTACTTTATATTTGTTAAATATGTTCAACTCTATATGTATGTTTTATTTTTGTATCATTGTGCATCAGCTTATGTTATTCCCAGAGTATTTTACTTACGCAACATGATTTTAGTTCGCAGCATATTTCCCTACTTCACTCATATTTTACTTACTTACATACTTAAATACTTAGTATATTCAAAGTACTGAAAGTATAATTCTTGTGCTATATCATTTTATGATATAGGCTCATGTGCTCTGATTAAGCCCCGTGGTTAGACACGCTCCATTACCTGTTCAGCTTTACTATTGATGAGTCGTTATCATCCGAGGACGAGAGTTTAGTCATATGTATTTTCATTTCAGTTTCAGTATTTAGAGCTTGTTAGAAACCTATTCCTTCATCTCATCAGTTCTTAGAGGCTTTTCGGACATAGATAGATAATTCAGTTAAGTCAATATTTATATTATTTTTTCACTAGACCAAATAATTTCTTTTAAACCCAAACTTATTCAATTGTGTGATTATGTATCAGTTTAGTTTCCGCTCAATTATTTCAGTATGTAATTACTGTCATGCTAGTACCATAGGCTAGCTTGGGACCGCTTGTGGTTCTAAATATCGTGTCACTTTCAGTGTATAGACTCGGGTCGTGACAGATAATAATTGTTACATATTATATTAAATTTTGTCATTAATACACAAAGATAAAAGTTTCAAGAAATTACACTGTATCAATTCTGTCATTGATACACAAAAACAAAAAGCTTAAGAAAATTTCTAAAAAAAATTAAATTAACGACAATGATAATTTTTTCGGCAATGATATATTGCTAATAAAATCTAGAGCTTCGAATTCTTTGATAATAGTGATGTAGAGGCTTCTCCACTAGAATGATTGTTAATCAAATCTAGGATTTCGATTTCTTTGACAATGGTAGATTGCTATAAAATATAAAACTTTTGATTTCTCCAATAATATCAATTGCTAATAAAATAAGGAGTTTTGATTTCTCTCACAATGTCGATTAACCCATGGAGAATGAGAAGAAGCAAGGATAATAAATTTAGATCTGCAATAAATTAATTGGGGTGATTGGCAATAGAGAGAGAGAAAAAGAGAGAAGGAGAGAGTGAGAGGTAGAGAAACAAAAGAGGGAGGCTGTGAGAGAGAGAGACAGGGAGAGGGAGAAACGTGAGAAAGATAATTAGGAAAAATAGTGAATGATACTAATGGAGAAAAATATAGAAAATTGATTTGGTGAGTGATAGAGAAGAAATATAGATATACAGAATATTTTAAGCCTTAAAAGGGAAAAGAAAAAACTAATCAAAATTTTCTATATTTTGTAATATTTTAGCTATATTTTATAATATTTTAAAACTATAGCTATATATTGTAAGTATAGTAGGTATGTTTGTTAAGTTATTTTAATTTTTTCTTAATGGTTACATAAGTTACATAAAAAATAACTATCACTTTCTTACCAATTTATATCCACTAATATTATAATTTTAATATTAAAATGCACATGCTCCAATATTTCTCCATACATTTTAGTATTAAAATAAGAAATTTCACCAATTAAGCTGAAGGGAGACTATTATGCATAATGAATGTGTGCTCTGCATTGAACTTCACTTAGTAAAACAGTAACTTTTACTCCAAAGTCAATAGTGGTCTTACACTTGAACTATGACTGCTTAAGAAAAATATAGTATCATCGATTACACATAATAATCAAGGCGTTGAAATAAGTTTTGATAGCCAGCACATTACGGTCTTGTGCTACCTCGATTTTCATGAGTATTTTTTTAGAATAAACCAATTCTCATAGAAAGCGACCTACTTTTGCACTCACATAGGTTGAATATGTCAAGGTGCTCCTATAATTTTGACATCCCACTCATATGAGATATCAATATTCATTAAGATTTTATAGACTCAACAAGTCATCATTTGATTCGTTTTTTCATTGAACCTAGTTATAGGATCTGCAGTCCCCAATTTGAGTTTTCTCAAATATGCCTCAGAAATTTATAGGTTTCAAACTCATCCCTCTCGATGTGCTTCAGACCCTTTATCTTGTCAAGACTTGGTTAGTGAATTTGCAAGATTATCACAAGATTTGACATAATCAACACTAATGGTGCCACCTGTGAAGTATGATCTCACAATAAAATATTTTCTCCTCGTGGGTCTAAATTTACCATTGTAGTAATTTAATGTTAAAGATATTTATTTCTTAAAATTATGTGATTGATATAATAAACTCAACCTCCATGATAGAGTTAGAAATAATAATTTTTATTTTCCATAAATAGCACTAAAACTTCTCATCTACATAAAAAAAATTCTTTTGAGTACAACAAAATATATATTTCTATAGAACAAGCCTTAAGTTGCTGAACCAAGTAAATATACCTGGCTTACTTACCTGCTAAGTACTTCTTACATAATATCAGGTCAAGTGCAACCAATCACATATCTCATATTTTTTATTGGGCTAGCACATTTTTTTATAACTTATTTGTCATACTATTTTCACTAATTAAAATCAAAAGGAGTTGCAAGGCTCGCATAATCAATAAAATTGTATTTCATAATTTTTCAACATAATTTGACTTGTCAAGAAAAATTTCATCATGTCTTTTACGGTAACTTTCATTTCAAGAATAAAATTTATTTCACCCAACTATTTCATGTTAAAATGACTAAACATATTTTTTTTAAACACCAATGTCTCATATCACATAATAACATGTGATTAATTTCAAGATCAATATATATATATACACACACAAAAAAAAATCTTCTCGAAGATGCATAAATCGCATTTTTCATGATGAATATTTCTTATTTCATCAACCCTCACTATTTAGAGAATTTAACAAAAATAAATATTCATGAAAAGTAGTATCACTTAATTCATGAAAAATATTAGGTAATTTTTTTATTTTTTCTCCGCTTGAACTGAGCTAGATTAAAATACATTATCCTTTCATCACTTGAAGAAATTCAGTGAGGTTGAAGCGAAGTGATGTTGAGATCTCCTATTTGGATATCGCAACTTTTCAAACAATAATAAAAAAATAATCTCCTTAAATTTATTGATGAATATACCATAAAATATAGTTGACAATAAAATGAATAAATGAATATTTAGGCTGAGGCGCAGATATCTTGATCTCTTTAAGGAGATTCAAGTCCACTGCAGTATAATCTTTACTGATTCAGTTGACTTTTCTCCTCTAGGATACAATAACCCAACAACGGCATATAACTAAAACAACTCTAAATTGATTGAAGAGTCCAAATCTCCACTAAAACAACACCTTCAGTCTACATAAAATTACTCTCTTTTTGTATAATGAATTAGTTGAAAACTTAAAATATTTTTCTTTGTCTCATCTCTCTTTCACTACTAGAATAATACTTTTTTACACTTCTCATAATTCTCATACATAATTCAAATAATTCTCATATTACAATTCATGGAAGAAACTCCTATATATATAGGTGTAAGAATTCTTCCTAGATTAAAAAATAAAGTAGTAGATTAATAATATTTTATAACATGGAAAGTGGTGAGTAATTAGTGTATGAATTATCATTATTTTATTTATGACCCAATTAATGTAAAGCCCGTAACTAATATTTAATGAAGAATATATCTTGTCAGTACACCGGTTATTTGATGGACGTACCAGATTAAGTCTTAATTGATTTAACATCTATAAATTGGTCCTCCTTCCATCCATTAAGGCTACCACATATTCTCTACCACTTTTTCATTGCTGACAGCTTTGGTAACATAAATCTAGAAGAAGGAGGTAGAAATTAATTTTCTACTAATGCTTCCGCTTCTCTCTGAGATAATGTCAACTGCTTCAGATATGTTCTCTGTAGCATTTCTATATAAGATTATCATGTTCAATATCTATGGTTATGTGTTTGATTTATGCACTAAATTAAACAACATGTGGTATTAGAGCCTGAGTTGTTTGAACTGTTAATCTTCATCTATGAAAACATTCTTCATCGTACACATAATTCATATGACTCATCATGAAATCTGTGCACATAATTAAAGGATTGAGGATATGAATCTGTTGTAAGAAAGAAGAGAGACGATCTAATTTTTAAATCGGTGAACGTGAATAGCGCTGCATCCTTTTTATAAATAAATTTTAAATTTTTAAATAAAAATATGCATAATGGAACCAAGGGATTGCAAATTTGAACTTTGTTTCTATTTATCTCAGCATGTAATGACCGAAATCATTAGTGACCACTTAATTTGATTTCTTATAGTTTTATTAAAGTTGATTTTATCCCATCAGCTTCAGTTCAAGTTTCAAACATTAACTTACTGTTAAGTTATAAAGTTTGAATAATAAAGTTGATTTGCACATTCTAAAACTACATTTTAGTTTTACATAATATAATGCTTATTGTGTTTGTTTTATATTGTGCAACAAATTAAAGTGATTCTTACTCTAAACAATAAATAATATATATGTGCGTAGCATTATATAGATTGTCAGTCATCAAAGTGATCAAATTAATATATTTAAAATAAACACATGTATTATATTTTATAGTTTGTTAGTCACCAAAGTGCCGAACTAGAATATTTAAAATATTTACATGCATAAACTTTATGATATCTACTTTATGTGTACATTTATGTTCATATAGTTTGTTAGTCACCAAAGCGGGTGGCCAACTAATATGTTTACGAAAAATATGCATACATAAAATTGTCATTTATCCATGAAAATAACGGAATGCTTATTATTAAAAAATAAATGGATAAAATAATTTTCACTATTGCTAGAACTTAAGAATTTACCCAAAGATAAATTAATTATTCTATGAATAGTGAATATTATGAGGTAAATTAATATTTCTTAGTCAAATATATATTGTATATCCAAAGATGTTGTATATGTTTGATTAAAAATATTTAATTGCCTACTAAAGTTGAAATATGACATTTAAATTATGATAGTATATAGTAATATCTACCCAAAGGTGAATTACGATATACTTTTATTATTTTGTTTGAATCCACATTATTTTCTTATTTGTGAGCATCTATATCTATTTTGCAGCTATTTCTCTTCATTCGCTTGCTTCATCTATTACTGTATTCAATAGATTGAACTTCTCTGAATGGAATGAACAAGTCCAGTTTCACTTAGGTGTGATGGATCTTGACTTGGTTCTGTTGAAAGATAAACTTGCTGCCATTACTGATACGAGCAGTGAACGTGAGAAGCCTTTCCATAAAGTATAGAAATTCTCTAACAGATTGAGTCTTATGTTCATGCGAATGACAATTGCCAACAACATTAAGAGTACTATTCCACAAATAGAAACTGCTAGGGAATAGTTGAAGTTCGTGGAAGAATGTTTTCATTCTGTTGATAAGTCCCTCGCTGGTACATTAATGAATGAACTCACGATCATGAAGTTTGATGGATCACGTAGTATGCAAAATCATATCATTGAGATGACTAACATTACAAAGACTCCAGGCCTTGGGGATGAAAGTGGATGACACCTTCTTGGTTCAGTTTATTTTGAACTCATTGCCTTCTGAGTATGAACCATTTCCAAATTAACTATTTCACTATTAAGGATAAGTGGAATGTTAGTGAATTGTCCAACATGCTTACTCAGGAGGAATCAAGACTTAAAAAACAAGGAGTTCATTTTATTCACCTCATGGGTCAAGGAGCTGGTAAAGGAGTTAAGGTGAAGGCCAACATGTTTAAGAAGAAGAAAACACCTGCTAAAGTTTCACATGATGGTCATAAGGAACTCAAGGTAGATGTATGTCATTTCTGTAAAAAGAAAGGGGACTATCAGAAAGCTTGCCTGAAACGTAAAGCTTGGGTTGAAAAGAAAGGTACACTTAGTGCTTTTGTATGTTTTGAACAAAATTTAGTAGAAGTTTCTAATAATACTTGGTGGCTTGATACTGGTGCAACTACTCATGTATCCGCTATATTGCAAGGATTTATTACGATCCAAATTACAAATCCAAATAAGGATTTCTTATTCATGAAAAATTGTGTGAAGGCTAAAATTGAAGGCATAGGGACTTATCGTTTGATCTTGGTGACTGGATATCACCTTGATCTATTATAGACTCTTTATGTTCCTTCAGTTTCTAGGAATTTGATTTCTCTTTCAAGATTTGATGTTTCTGGATTTGATTTTAAGTTTGGACATAAATGTTTCAATATATATAAGAATACTATTTTTTATGGTTCTAGTGTTCTTATTGATGGTTTATATAAATTGAAACTCGATAATATCTTTTCTAAATCCCTGCTTGTCACTTATCAATATGTTGAAACTAAACATAGTTCACTGAATGAAATTTCTGCTTATTTGTTTGGGTCATATATCTGAAGAAAGATTAAAAAGACTAGTAAATAATTAGATTCTTCCGAATCTGAATTTTACTGATCTTAATATATGCTTGGATTAAGGGAAAACAAACCAAGCATAACAAGAAAGAACCACAAGAGGCACCCAGCTTCTTGAAATTATACACACTGACATATGTGGGCCTTTTGATGTTCTATTTTTTGGTGGAGAAAATATTTTATCACCTTTACTAAAGATTTTTCACATTATGGCTATGTCTATTTGTTGAAAGAAAAATCTCAAGCAACGGATGCTCTCAAAGTATACGTCAATGAGGTTAAAAGACAATTAGATAGAAAAGTGAATATTATTTTATCAGATAGAAGTGGTGAATATTATGGAAAGTACAATGAATCAGGACAATGTCCAGGTCCATTTGTAAATTTCCTTGAGGAACATGACATATGTGCACAACAGGAACACCTCAACAAAATAGTGTTGCGGAAAGGCATAATCGAACACTTATGGATAGAGTATGATGAGTAATTCCTTATTACCAAAATCATTTTGGATCTATGCTTGTAAAACCACTGCATATTTATTAAACAGGATTCCTAGTAAGGCAGTTCCAAAGACCCCTTTTGAACTTTGTACTGGAAGGAAACCTAGTGTAAGGCACCTATATGTTTGGGGTTTCCCAATGAAAGCTGGAATTTATAATCCACATGAAAAGAAATTAGATTCTCGAACAGTAAGTGGTTACCTTACTAGTTACCCAGAGAAATCTAATGGGTATAGGTTTTACTGTATAAACCATATTTCAAGAATTATTGAAATCAATTGTTGACACCCAATTTTAACCTCCTATGCCTCGTCCAAGTTGTGTATTAATATATGTATGCATATTTAAAAAATTACCTTTTACGTAATTGCTCAAATTATCGTAACTCTTAGACTTTTCATAGTTATTCCAAGTTATAATTTTAAACTATTTATTTACATTTAGTTTCAATTTATTAATTTTTTAATGTAATATAATTATGTCGTGTATAGTATATTGCATATTAATATATACACATATATAGTTTCAATTAAACAAGTTTCTATTTTAAAATATATAATTTTACTTAAATATTATAAATTATTTATATAATAATATTTGTATAATTTTTACTTAAATTTTATAAATTTATTTATATTAATAATAATATTTATATAATTTTATCATAAATTAAACTAGTATGTACTTATTTACTAAATCATTTACAAGTATAATATTTTTATTAAATTAATAATAGCTAATTCAATTTTCCTCCAATTCATTTAAAATCTACTTTTTATCTAATTTGTGCCAATTCTAGCCATTTTGATTAAAATTTTGGCCACATTATAAATATCAATTCAATTTCAATTGAATTCAACCCATTTTAACCCATCTGACCCGCTCTATAACCCATGACCCAGTCCTAAAGGCTCCAACTAATCTCAACCCTTCATATTGTTTAATCCTATGGCTGAAATTAAATCAGTCCTATTTCCTTTAATACTCCACACACCCCAAACCCTAATCATTTCTCTCATTTTCTCTTTATCATTAGTGCCACAACACCCTTCTCTACTCTCCCTCGTCTCCCACTACCAATTCTGGCGATCTTCGGCCACTCATCGTTAAATCAAAACCAAACCACTGCGTCCGGTAAGACTTGTGACGCACCGGCGGTAAAACACGAACAAACCACAATGCTTCACCTTCTCCTTCGGCCAACAAGCAGGCAGCAACCACCACCATCCAGTCGAATCCACCACTGAGCGACCACCATTCTTCCTCCCCTCCTCTTATCAGAAAACCGTTGAAGCCCATCAAGCTCCATTAACGCTGGGAAAACATTAGCGTCATACACCGCAGCCATCCAAACTTGCCCTTTTCCTCTTCTCTTCCTCATCTCGCCGGACACCATCGCAGCATCTCTCCTCCTCTTTTCTTCCCCATCTTCACCAACCTTTGGACCATAAAAATGGAGTATTTACGGCAGATTCTTAAGAATCTGCCTCTGGTTTGATTTTTCTTTTATGCAATTTTTCATTTTCTTATCGTGATCTCTTTCTTGACAAGCTTTGAAGTATTTGATTTCTATTTTGAAATGGTATATTTTTCATGATCCATATATGCATGATAATATATGTGAGAATCCCTGATTATTGGCAATGATTATATTTAGTCTCTTATTGCCAAGCAAAATTAGTAATTCTGCATACCTATCTTGGACATTGTCATGCTTCACTTTTAACTCGTTTTGTCACATAATCAATTACAGAATGGTAAAATACTTTGGTTATTTGTTTCTTCATAAAATATTTTTTTTCTTAAATAAGACAGCTTGATATTCATTTATTTCAGTAGGATTATTTGAAATTTTTTGTTTTATATTAGTCCATACTTGGATAAATACGGTAAATCAAATATTTCTAGCTTGTGCACTATATATAGCCTAATTGAGTCTGTTTGTGGAACCTTAATTGCTTTTAACTTCCCTAATATTGTTGTAATTTTCTTTCATATGGGTACTTAGCAGAGATATCCGTTTTGAATATTGTGATAAGAGTGTCACTTATAGGACAAATTTCGTACTTATTTATATTTGGCAAAGTGAAATTTCTATTGATTTATACTCCTTTTTTTATTTTTTATAATTGAGTATTTGACAACTTTAATAAATGCTCATTTAGGCTATGTTCTTTATTCTTGCATCTAAATGATTCAATTATGTTAATTAAGGAAAGAAATTTCCCAATTGATCTCTCTGAATATCCCTTTTCACCCTCTGTTTAAACTTGAGCACGTGTTATTTATGTTAAATTTTGATTCTATACTTGATGGTTTCCTTGTTTATTTCTGGCAAACTTTGATGATTGATTTTACACTTGATTATTTTTAGCAAACTTTGATGATTGATTTACCTTCTCTTGTTAAGGAAAGCCAACTTAACTAACTCTTTTCTTTTCTTAATTGACAACTAATTATAGAAAAATATGTCTAATTTTATATAACCTATTTCTTTAATTAAGGAAGGGGGGTTCCTTTAAATGATTTTCTCACTCTAGGCTATAAGGACAGACCTTCAACTCTTTTGAAAAGAGGGAATTTCTCCTACTCTCTGAAAACTACTACTTTCAGCATCTCTTATTTGTTCTTCGCTCCTCTATTAATTGTAACTCTTTTATTCCTCCTCAGCACAAGCACTGCTCGGAATCCACGAGATTCTTGTGATCTTGATGTGTTAAGGTTTGAGTCTCAATCACTAAAAAGATGTTTCTTGAAATTGCGAATTTTTTGTTATACTATTTTGCCGGAATTCTAATTAACTGGTCAGTCGCTTTGCATTCACTACTTGCCTTCTATTATAGTAAATATGAATCCCTTTAACATCTTGGTGTGTTCTTTATATGTTTCAAATTCCTTAGTAGCAATATATATCTGAAATTTTTCATCTAATATATTCGTATGCTTGACTAATTACATTAAAAATTTTAAATACCTTATTCCTTGAGTCCAGAATATATTTGTAAGTATATATTTTGTTGTATTACTAGTTTAACAGGTTCTTCTCGATTTGAAACAAAGAGTCCCTGGGATAAGCTATAGGAATTAGTTTAATATTTTTTTTTCTTCTTCATGTGTGGTACTTATTTATTATTTATTTTTGCTAGCTTGTAATAATTGTAATAACGTTGATAAAAGTGAAAACGGGTTTATGGGGAGCGAGGGTTTGTCTATGCTCTCGTCGTGTTTTCTAGTTTGCTAATTTAAAATCTCATATAGAAAGCATGCCTATAGGATTAACACGGATTTAAATATTCTATAGAGATCATGTCCATATGAATTTAATGCAATGATATAACATTAGATATCATACCTATAATAACTAAAGCAACTAGATTGAAGCATGTCATAGGGATCTCGTTTATAAGGATTAGTGTCTGTATTATTATTGTCAAGTTCTAATCCAATGGTATTAACACGTTCAATAAACTAATTTATATATACCATGCATATAGGTTTAAAATTTAATTAACAACCTGTCTAAATTAAGTTTTTTCGAGCATGTGGAATGTCTTATGTTAAAATGTAAATATCCTGTCTATAAGAAATTAATAAGAGATTCAGCAACCTGTTTCTTTTCGTATGTGTGATTCCCATCACAAACCTGCCTTTTATGATCCACTATCTTTCATCTGTGTCTGTGCACTAGGAACCTTGACTATAGAATTAATACTAATAAAATATTATGCATATATATATGTTCATTAGAGATTCTGTCTGTAGGGATATAATTTTGATACACCAATCTTAGAAATAGAAATCATGCCTGTAGGTCATTCATATGGATATATTATTTACTTTCCACTAAGAAATCTATCTACCGAACCATTTTGTTATATAGTGGAGGTCATGTTACTATCTATTTATATGTGCATATACGCCATGACTATGGACTCACATACCGATTTGCTTAATTATAAATCTTGTTTAACCAGGTTATATTATGTGCTACCTGATTCTTGCATTAGGAATCATGTACATAGGATCTATTCATATATTTAGAAATCATGTTCATAGCGTATATCCGCACATACTTAGAAGCCATGTTTATAGAGTTTATTCGATTCGAGGCTATGTGAAACCTTTATATGTTTATTATCGTATATTTACTTTTGACGATAATCACTATTAACAGCCCTAAGAGCTTTAGATCCAAATTCATAATAGCAGTCCAAATGCCTCTTGGACATTAGGCTTGAGACGGGTAGGCACATGTTAGGGCGTTAGTATTTTTCTTTCGTTAGAACGATTTTAAGATTAGTAACTAATTAATTAGGTGGTTAGCGGGACATGATAGTTTTTGCTCGCTGATAACGCTCAAACCACACTTCCAACTGAAGTATGAAGCGGACGTTGTCAATAAAGAACCCAACTTAGAGGTTGGGGTCGATCCCACAGGGAATATGGAAGATCTAGATTACAACCGGTAGATGAACTCGTGTGGTAATTACTTCACAATGGGGGGATTCTAATAAAAATCAATAATTGAAATAAACAGAAGTCAAGATTATATTTGAAAATCAATAATTAAAGGATAACTAGGGTTTGTGTTCCCCATGGGTTCATAACAGCTTTGGGTATACACTCGTGATCTTTACCAATACTTACTTACAGAACTGATAACTTAGGTTCATTCAAATGGTCGACCAATCCCTATTGAATGACTAATCTCAATTACTCGACCAAGTCTTATGAGTTTTCCAAACTAACCGTTATCACTAAGTTCCCTATATAACTATCCTGCGACCACAGCTCAAGTTAATACAATGATCATCAAGATCAAGGCTCTGGTGTAATTCTCTTTTCCTAATGTCTACCTCTTCGACCTAAGAAAGTAAAGAATTCAGGAACTTCCTAATGTTGTGCACCGCTAAGAATCATTAAAGATGAAGAGACTACAATATAAGTAATTAGTATTGCTTTTAGAATCACTTTGTGCAACCCTAACTTGTTAATCCACCATCGTTCTCACAACCCTAGCTATGGAGGTTTTAGCCTCTCATAGTTGCAAGGTTGTGAATTATGTTCATGATTTGAGACATAAAACAATACTTACAAAGATGCTTGAGAAAAACGATTCCTTCAATTAATCCACGAAATCTTGAATAACAAGTAGCAAGAACAATATGAGTTCAAGAAAAGGTTGATCACAAGGTTGAACCAACTCAATTCTCTCTTTCAATGATGTAAAATTGCTTACTACAATGTTTTCCTACTAAAATTAAGTCTATTCGTCGTCCTCTCTGAAAAATAAAACATTAAATGTATTTATAGAGACAGAAGAATTCTTTTCCTAAACTAACAGAACTGCTTTCCATATCTTTTGCCGAGCTAGAACTGCTTTCCATATCTATTGCCGATCTCATCACGGCTCCTCCTACGACTCGTAGGAGCTTCTCATGGACCGTGGCATCGACTCGTGGCTTGAAGTGTTGGCTGAATTAAGTATTGGGCCAAGGTACGATTTGTACCTACATCCTATGACTCGTACATTGCACCCGTGACTTGATCCTGATACTTCGAACTTTGTCTAAACTTCACCACGACCAATATGTACGACTCGTACCTTCATCTCACGCATCATAGGGTACTCTCGTATTAAAAATCAGCCTCCTGTACAATTCTTCTGGATTTCATCACGACTGGCTTACCACGACTCGTACCATCGTGATACGATCCATGACAAGCCTCATGGGATCAGTCTTCCAAGTTAAACTTTCAGCTTCTTATCAAGGCCCTCAGTATGACTCGTAGGTCCATCCTACGGATCATACTATGAATTGCACTTTTTGCCCTTTTTCGCACACTTTTAGCTTTCTTTTGCAATTTATTATTCCAACACCCATTTATCCTGAAAACAAAGGAAAAGTGCCTCATATCCACATAAATACACCTAAGTCCATGTTATTTTCTTAGTTTTGAGCGTCAATAGTGTTGTAAATCCACAGCACATCAACACCCCTCAACTTAAGACTTTTGCATGTCCTCAGGCAAAGAAAAAGAAAAACTAAACACGATGCTCAACTAGAAAATAAACTTAGTATCAAACCTCAAACAAATTTGTGTAGTCTATATACAAACTCTATTGACCCTTCCTCCTGAAACATCATCAGCTAATGTATTGCAAGCAACATCAAAACATCATATTCAGGGATCAAGACATGTCATCTAACTATCAACAAGAAATCAAGTCATCACCTATGTGTTTCACACAGACCAATGGTAAAAGCAAACATAATCCATGTACCCTCACAAAAAATGAAGTCCCCACTCCAGTATGAAGTATTAAATGAAACATGGGACTAGGCAAATGAAGCACTCATTCTCTCAAAGAAATGCAAGTATTATGCATCAGATACCATAGACTTGCCCTTATTTTCTCTGCTTTGGTTTGTTAGATGGTCAATTAAAGATCACTATAGGACTTGATATGGCTTGTAATTTATGCTTAGGGATGAACATGATAAAGATGGAAGATTTTATGAGTGACTATCCCTTTCTTGTCACTACATCCACTGGTTACACCATTTTCCTATTTCACCCTTCATTCTTTTTGTCTTCTTTTCTTCCCTTTTTCCCATTTTAAGAATATTTGCATGGATGAGGTGATTTTTCATATTTTTCAACAATTTCAAGGTCTTTTGAATTTTTCTTTTTCCATGTTCTCAAATTTTCATCTTTTTACTTTTTCACCTCACCACACCTTATTTTTCACCATTCTTTCTCTTCTTTTTTCTTTTCTTCTTTTTCTTTTCTTTCCTTTTCTCTCGCTCCCACCATTTATGCACCCCTACTCTAGCCACCTGCAACTTAAGCATTTTGCTTATGTTGAGGTTCACAATATCCAAGGAAGGACCAGGGCCAAATAGATTCATTATAAACAAATGGGTACGGTTAACATGCAAATCAAAGAAATATGGTTTATTAAGACTCAAACTTGGGATCAAGGGATTCATGAAACTTTGGTAGGGCAACATAGGTTAAAAGTGAGCTAAAACAAAAATGGCCTATGATCATCTCCTAACTAATCATCCTTAACCTATGCAGAGACCAACCAGGCAAGTTCTAGATCTTCAACAACATACCGCAATAAATACTAACACTTCACTCACACATGGTACATGAACTATTTTTACTTTACCTGTCTGGTTCATATATGGCTTAAAAAGACTAGCACTATTAATAACTAAATGACATAAAACGATTCACAGAAATCATGCATTGTTGTCGCGAATACATAGCAAAATTTTTTAAGTAGGGTCAATTTTTTCAAAAACAACAAAACTAGTGCATATCCCATTGTCTGAGTATTCCTAAGTTACTTTCTAATCAAATAAAAATCACGACTAGAAACAAAAATTCTAACACATGCCGGTTCTACTAGATAGCAAGCCTAAGTGAAAAGAAACATGGCAAGAAAAACCCTCAGACGAACAAAAAATCCCAAAAATACAAGTACACCCCCCTTTTTAAAAAAATGAGCTTCGTCCCTGAAGTATAAAATATAAGCATGTAGGGAAAAGGACATACCTGTGGCTACTCAGACTTCACCTCTCATGGGTTGCCTCCCATGCAGCGCCTAATTTAACATTGCGGCACGGCGTTACTTTTGTGACTTCTCAGGTATCATCAAGGTATATTTCCTCCATTCTTTTCAATTTATCTTCATCTCCCATTATCTCCATAATTCATTATCATAGCTGCCAAAGTATCATTAGTCACAATTCCTTCCACTAAGGTGGGTAGCTGATCATGTTCCATCTTTGGGTGTTTGAGTGGAGGGTTTATCCCTAGATGAAAACCTGAGGATGTCACAAAAGAAAAACAAAGGAAAAATAAAACTTCAAGAGTAAAGTAACTACCAACAAGTCAAATACAAGCTAATAACCTAGTCTTAGTCGTATTCTCCGGCAACGGCGCCACTTTTTGATAACACTCAAACCACACTTCCAACTGAAGTATGAAGCGGATGTTGTCAATAAAGAACCCAACTTAGAGGTTGGGGTCAATCCCACAGGGAATATGGAAGATCTAGATTATAGCCGGTAGATGAACTCGTATGGTAATTACTTCACAATGGGGGGGATTCTAGTAAAAATCAATAATTGAAATAAATGGCGGTCAAGATTATATTTGAAAATCAATAATTAAAGGATAACTAGGGTTTGTGTTCCCCATGGGTTCATAACAGCTTTGGGTATACACTCGTGATCTTTACCAATACTTACTTACAGAACTGAAAACTTAGGTTCATTCAAATGATCGACCAATCCCTATTGAATGACTATCCTCAATTACGCGACCAAGTCTCATGAGTTTTGCAAACTAACTGTTATCACTAAGTTCCATATATAACTATCTTGCGACCACAGCTCAAGTTAATACAATGATCATCAAGATCAAGGCTCTATTGTAATTCTCTTTTCCTACTCTCTACCTTTTCGACCAAAGCAAGTAAAGAATTCAGGAACTTGCTAACGTTGCGCACTTCTAAGAATCATTAAAGATGAAGAGACTACAATATCAGTAATTAGTATTGATTTTAGAATAACTTTGTGCAACCCTAACTTGTTAATCCACCATGGTTCTCACAACCCTAGCTATGGAGGTTTTAGCCTCTCATAGTTGCAAGTTGTGAATTATGTTCATGATTGGAGACATAAAACAATACTTGCAAAGATGATTGAGAAAAACGATTCCTTCAATTGATCCACGAAATCTTGAATAACAAGTAGCAAGAACAATATGAGTTCAAGAAAAGGTTGATCACAAGGTTGAACCAACTCAATTCTCTCTTTCAATGATGTAAAATTGCTTACAACAATGTTTTCCTACTAAAATTAAGTCTGTTCATCGTCCTCTCTGAAAAAATAAAACATAAAACGTATTTATAGAGACACAAGAATCATTTTTCTAAACTAACAGGACTGCTTTCCATATCTGTCGCCGAGCTCATCATGGGTCCTCCTATGACTCATAGGGGCTTCTCACGAACCGTGGCATCGACTCGTGGCTTGAAATGTTTGCTGAATTTTGGCTAAGTATTGGGCCAAGGTATGATTCTTACTTACATCCTACGACTCGTACATTGCACCCGTGGCTTGATCTTGATACTTTGAACTTTTTCTCAACTTCACCACGACCGGGTTGGGTGACTCGTACCTTCATCTCACGAGTCATAGGGTACTCTCGTACTGAGAATCAGCCTCTTGTGCAATTTTTCTGGATTTCATCACGACTGGCTTACCACGACTTGTACCATCATAGTACGATCCGTGACAAGTCTCATGGGATCAGTCTTCCAAGTTAAACTTTTAGCTTCTTATCAAAGCCCTCAGTACAACTCGTAGGTCCATCCTACAGATCGTACTGTGAACTGCACTTTTTCCCCTTTTTTGCTCAGTTTTAGCTTCCTTTTGCCATTTATTGTTCCAACACCCATTTATCCTGAAATTAAAGAAAAAGTGCCTCATATCCACATAAATACACCTAAGTCCATGCTATTTTCTTAGTTTTGAGCATCAATAGTGCTGTAAATCCACAGCACATCACCCGCTGAATAATATGAGAAATCTAAACGGTTGTGAAGTATTATTTAAGTTGCACGGGGTGATCTAATTAGGATAAAATAGCCCTCCCCCTCCTTTTAAATGCAGAACAATATCTGACCTAATTCCCTTCAGGAGTATTTAGGCACCTCTTCGAGGTTCAGTCCAATTCCTCTAAATTTTATTTACTTGTGTTAGGTCATTCTTTGCATTTTTCATTGACTTATTTATTTTATGAATTACTGAAATTGTAATGCTCTATATTTCAATTAAACCGTATTTCCCCTTGCTTATCTTATTTGTCCCTCCAGTTTCTGTTTCTTTTATTTGTTAAAAGTATGTAACATTATGTTAATTCTTACTTTTATTTTATCAAATTATTTGTATGTTGGAAAAATCTTTAGAATAATAATAATCTCTTTTTAAAATGTCATCTCAAACTTCTTTCATCTTGCCTGTCAGATTTTCATTATTTTAGTTGCTTAGTTAAGGTTTCCACTTCTTCGTTATATCACCTAGTTTATTTAAGATTTTAAACAAAAGAGAAAAAAAGGTTTAAAATCAACCTACTTTCTCATTAGTTATTCCCCACATAATAAATGAATTTAGAAGGAACCCATATTTATGGACCTCGAAAGGTGCCTAGCACCTTCTTTTCGAGGTAACTTGAACACTTACCCTACTCTGGCAACCTAGGCTAGTTAAATAGACTTTTAGCATAGAATAGTGCCCTAATGCACCATAATTTGATAGGTGGTGACTCTCCTCTTTATTTCATCCAAAAAAGTTGTCACATGTCGAGTTTCGCTTTCCTCGAGGAAAATGGGGCACGAAAGCATTACGATTTTGCTGGAAAATTTAGGTTTTAACCATAACGGTTTATTTTTATGTGGGATTTGTTTGTTCTAATAGGGTCCTTAAGAATCCCTTTTCTTTTTTAATAATTGATTTTATTCTTACCATGTTTAAATTTTATCATTTCATTCTTTTATGTGTATTTAATGTTGAATCTTCTTTTTTTATTTGTTTATTTTCTTTCTATATTTGATTTTGTGTTTTTTATTTGCTTCCTTATATAATTGATTTTCTTCCATATTTGCAATTTTTATTTTTATATTGTTTCTTTTACTATATGACTAACAAAATCTTTTTATAGCATTATGTATTAGTGCGTTCTATTTTTTGTATATGTCTTCATTACATGTCAAATGTTACTTGCTTCTCTAACTGTCTCACTCACGCACTTGAGAATGGTTGCCTGGTTTCACGGTCATTCACTATTAAAATCCTTGTCGAGGAATGTCTCGTGATTTGGTCGATTAGCGATGCATCGACGGTCATGAGCTTCCTCACTCTCAAGTTGTCCACTTGAGAGAACCGTATCTATAAAACCTCCCTTATCATGCTTATTTGTTTGTCTCTTTACAATTCAGTTTCATATATATCCCCTCTTCCTTGTTTCCCGTATTTTCCTTATTTGACATATTTGTAACTTGTTATGTTTTCATTTATCGTTTTGATAATTATTTATTATTTCTAAAATTATTCTTTGTGTTACCGCTTTTGAAGTGTTACTTGTATTAACTTCTTAATAACTGTCATTCCATTCATACTTTCATCCACTTGGAACTTCTTTTCCTTTTTCTTTTGGAACGGTTGCATGGTCACACGATGTTCATTTCTAAAAACACCTATGTCGGAAAATATCGTATGGATTGGTCGATCAGCGGTGCGTCGACAGCCATGAGTTTTCCCACTCTCAAATTGTCCGCTTGAGGGAACCGTGTCTATGCCCTCTTTTATTCTTAGATCTTGATCGGGTATCCCTTTACTATGGAAATGCACATCTTATTGAACCTATTAGGTTGCGACACCCATGACACGTCAAGACTAATAGTTAAACCTTACCTTGATTCTTAAGAGATTTTTAGATCCCGAAAAAGATGCTTGTATAATATAGGTGAATTTTGAGATATATATGTCTAATTAGATATTTGTTTTGTTTGTTTCCTTTCGTGTGTACTCCTTTCTTTATTCATTTATTTGTTTCCTTATCTAAATTATTATACTTTTTCCATGTTTAATACTCTTCTCTTATTCCCTTATTTGTTTCCTTATTTAAATTATTTACTACATGTTTAACCCCTCCCTATCTTCCTCATAATGCTTACTTGTTTAATGTTATTATTTCATGTTTAATCATTGTCGACTATCTTATTTTGTGACATAACTTATGATGTATTTATTCCTTATCTTCTTTATTTCTTTTTGTCACTTTACTAAATACTTATTGCTTTCCTCAAATGCTTATTATGTTATCCTTTTATTTATGTGCTAATTGTTATCATTTTATATAACTGTCACCTGGCTCATACTTCCCCCACTTAGGAAATTCTCACTGTCACACAATTTACACATGAGTTGTGCTTTGCACTTCTCCGAAATCCGTTCAAAAACCTATTTAGAGAGTTGGCAAATATGTGGGTGTGAATGGTTAGTTTTACTACCATGTGACCACGTGTCTTCTCGCATAAGAAAATCTTTCAGTTCGTGTCTATCCAACTCTTAGAAATTTATATGGATTCATGCATGCATTATCCCTAGGAGATCTTGATATCCTTGGGGTATTGAGGCTATTAATTTGACTTTGCCCAAAATCCTAAGAGATTTACATTCTCAAAAAGGACATTATCATATCTATTTGAATTTTTTTGAGGGTCAATATGCCTAAAAGTGTAGAATATTTTCTCCTTAGGTGGGAAGGGTAAAACTAATATTTTATCATGTAGGTTGTTAAGTACTAATTCACGTTGTATAAGCTAGTAAGAAGCCAAAGAAGGAAAAGCATTTCCATTTAGGCTACAACTTTGATTTTTGTAATTTTTATTTCGTGTAATATTTCATTATGTAAATAAAAAAATAATTTGTTTATGTTATTTTATGTATTTGGGATTTTAGTGGAGCAAATGGAATGATACATTATGGCATATTCATCTCTCAAAATGCGGTAGGCCTACCTCTGGCACGAAAGAGGCTCCCAAAATTAGGAAATGCATCAATGTGTCTATTTTCTTTAACCTTTAATTTATGTCATATTATGCTTGATTTTCATTACTAATTTAATCTTATTTTTATTATCCCCCTTTCTAAGGTTGATTTGTGCATAACTGCCCGTCATACCTTTCTCCTAGTCGGTTCACCAAAGTAAGAGGAAAAATGAATGATAGTAACAGTTCAGTAGGCATAATTAATATGACCACTCCAAGAGATTCCGTAGAGAGTTCAGAGAGGAGGTATCCTTCTGAGTATAATGACATGGTACTAAGGATGGAACAAAGGATTTTAGAATTTCAAGGAGAATTATCCCGAGTTCATAATGCAACTAACTTGTCGGTCTCATTAAAGACTTCGTTGGAAACACAAACTGAGGTCCATGCCCCTACCAAGCCTCATGTCACTTTTACAAGTTTCCCTCTATCATCCCATCAAGTCTCATATCCTCAAAACAATTCTAGTCATATCTACTCGCTTCCTCAAAGTCATATACATTATCCGCACAATGCATATCCACTCCATTAAATGTACATCAAAATCAAGCCGCCTCACAAAGACCACCCACCATATGTCACATCCATCACTTACCTCTCCCATTCACCTCCAACATGTCTTATGCTCATGCTCCCAGAAATCATACCTTGAACCCCATTTACATTGAGACTGCTCCGCTTACTCATCACCTAGGAGAACCTGGACTCTCTGATAAATACAGCTTGATACAGTCTATGATCGCGGAGCTCAAGAAGATGAACAATAGAATACAAAATATTGAACGGACCAAGGGGATATAATGCTTAAGTTATGAAGACCTATGCATACATCCTGATGCCGAGCTATCGGTGGGGTATAAACCTCCAAAGTTTAAAATTTTCACTAGCATTGGTGATTCCAAAGCCCACTTAAGGATGTATTGCGAAAAGCTGATTGGAGTAGGAAGAGATGAAAAAGTCCGAATGAAGTCGTTCATGAGAAGTTTGAATGGAGATGCTCTCAGTTGGTACGTAGAGAAAAATCCAAGAAAATGGATTAATTGGATTGATATGGCTACATCTTTCATAAAGCGGTTCAGTTTTGTCACACCCTGATTCTATACCTTGGACGAGACACGATACATAGAATCATAAGTAACCCCAAGTCAACCCATGGTCTATCATAAAACTGGCTATTCTGAGTAAAACATAGCGGAAGCTTTAAATAACGAAATCATTTAAGAAAAATTGATGTAATAGTAAGTTCATACATCTGAAAGAACAACAATACTGAACATCTGATATTCTGTCTGAAAGCCATCTACTAAGGATGAGTTTTTGATACAAGCCCCTAGCTAACTCTAAAATCTAACTGAAAGGAAATTAACTGAAGTAAATGAAATGTCATCCTCGAAAGATGAGGACTCACCACTGCTGTTGCTGAAATCACCCAAAGAGATCTATTAACGGCACCGAGTCTGAGAACATGCAGCTATATCATAAAACAATACAACATAGGAAGTATGCGTCAGTACTTTGAATGTACTGAGCAAGAAGGAGAAAACATATTACTGGATATAAATAATTGAACTGAAATGACATGTAATGACCAACTGAAATAACTAAAATATACTAAGATGGTCAAGATGAGCCTGTCTAATGGTCAAAGACATGCCCTAAGTTTGAAATACTATACTGAACTGATCTGAACTGACTAATCGTAGACTGAACTGAGTTGACTAGTGAGAGAGTCTATAACCGACATGTAACCACGTGAGCTAGATGTGGAGTTCGATGTATACACCCCATCGGTAGGATCCAATATACCTTGCCAAGGTATAAAGGCATGAACTGGGTGATCACAAATCTGGGGCCATAAGGCCAATAAAATTATAACCTACGGTGACAACGTAGTTCTAGGAACCTAGATGAGCTGGAACCCCGGTCTACTCGTTGCTAAGTCCTGCTCCCGCTGGATATTTCTAGACTGACTACTAAGCTGATAGCTCGAAGATGGGGCCCAAGACTAAGTCAAGAATACCTATCTAAAAGCACCCTAAGAGTCTTATCGGACTGGATTCTGTAACTAGATTCCAAGACTGGTCAGAGCTGCTTATCTGGAAGCATCGTAACCGTCTAAAAAACACACTATAATCTGAAGCTCGGTTCCTAAGTCTAGTCAGATCTTCTTATCTAAAAGTGTCATGACTGCCTGAAGAACTACTAAAATCTAACATTGAGTCTAATTCTGATAACTGGGAGGCAGTACTGACACCACGAGAATTTCTGTAATCAAACTGATCAGCTGACATTTCTGACTAACACTAGATATTCTAACATTTTGACTGAAACTAGGCTAACATGTATCTGACTAAGAATTCAACATATACAAATAATATAGGAATCCACAACACTGAAAGAATCAAGCAACAGGAAATAACTAGTCCGATATGTAAGAATCTGATTCACTGAACTGAGAAGCTAGAACTAAATCATTCTTCAAGATGCTAGTTTCCACAAAATTTATAAGGATTGGGAAATATAGCAATTAATATCATGAATAATATTCCACTAGAAGTTTATAGAATTCTATCTGAAAACCTTCCACAATTCAAAACCACATGGCTATAACTGACAGGAAAATTTAGAGAAAGTTTTGGGAATATAGTCATGTTCTAATGGAATCATATCTAAAATTAACATGAATAACATTCTTCATGAATTTAATGAAGTCTGACATATAATTTCTTCACATTCGAAAGTTCAGGGATAGAACTGATAAAGAAACTAGGAGGGATTTTGGGGACACAATGGAAGAACTATTCCCTTGTTGAATTCCCAAATACCTGGCTACGAATTCCTTGGAGAAGAAACTTGAATCACTGCAATAGATGAGAAGTCCTAGTCTTTCTTGAGAGTTCTTGGGAGGAAAGCTTATATTACTTTTTGAAAAATCTGAGTGGGAATGAGGGGAAAAATCGTTTAACCCCTCTAAATCCCCTCAAAATAACCCAAAACAATGTAGTTTATGGTCTAAGGGGTTAGGAAATTACAGAAAGACCCTCAATAAACTCGTAGAGAAAACTGATTGCCAGTCCCCATGAGGGACTCAACGAATCGTGCCCAGTGACCACGACTAGCGGTCACGGTCATCGAGTGCACTACCAAAAACCTCCTGTTGGTAACTATGAGGGGCACCACGACTCGTAGTGTACCCAACGACTCATGGTGACCCACTCGTCAACTACAACGCCAAATTCTCCACTTCCCAAACAATCCTGGACCACGGGTCACCTTATGGGTCCTGGCATGGACCACGACTCGTGGTGCCTAGTCATTAGGTACACTGCCTATATTTTCCCCGGTCTTCAATTTGTTCTTGACCACAGATCACATCACGACTCGTGGTATTGACCATGACTCGTGGTCATACCCGTGGTCACCCCATTTTTTAAAATTTTTAATCAAGCCTGGACCCTTCCCCATGAGTCACTTCACGACTCGTGGCCTACCCCACGGGTCACAAGATGACTCGTTCTGTGACCTAATGCAGAAAATCATATTTTCTCCGATTCAACTCCTAGGTCTGGTCTTAGAATTTTCGGGGCATTACAATATCTCTTCCTTGGGAATATTCATCCTTGAATGTTGAAAAACACACAGGAAAGTAGAGAATTGCAATTATATTACTCAAATACTGATCATGAAAGCTGAAAACTAACATAATGACTACCTCCGAACTGAACTACATGGCTAAACTGAAATCAGTAATCATACATACAATTATTGGCATGAAAGAAGCTAGGACACATGAACTGGACATGTAACTGAGTAGAGTTCTAGGGAGAGAATTGATACCTTAAACCAAAACTGAGCCGGAAGAGAATAAATGTGGGTATCTAGCCATCATATCTACTTCAGCTTCCTATATAGCTCCCTCAACCTGTTGATTCCTCCATAAAACTTTAATTGAAGCTACCTTTTTGTTCCTCAACTTACGAATCCGACGGTTAAGGATCTGAACTGCGACCTCTTCGTAAGAGAGACTATCTTTCACCGCCATGCTGTATAGGGGCACAACTAAAGTTAGATCACTAATGCACTTCTTCAACAGTGACACATGGAAAAATGGGTGCACAGATGTCAACTCTGAAGGTAATTCCAGCTCATAGGCTACCTTGTCAATTCGCCTAAGAATTCTGTAGGGTCCCACATATCTCGAACTGAGCTTGCCTTTCTTTCCAAATTTCATCACTCCCTTCATGGGTGAAATTTTCAGATAAATCCAGTCATCCTCTGTAAACTCCAATTCTCTTCTGCTCACATCGACATAAGATTTTTGATGACTCTGAGCTGTTTTCAATCTTTCTATGATGAGCTATACTTTCTGCATAGCTTGTTATACCTCGAAAGCCCAAACATCAGACCCAAGAGTTGAAATGGAGAAAAACATAAAATCTGGCATCAGGCATAGAACGAGTCATGAGGAGACCCTTGAGAGTAGCCCACGAGTCATGATGTGACTCGTGGGAGGCTTAGGAGATGAGTTTGCAGTTTGGTAAACAAGATCCCCACGGACGTGACCACGACTTATGGTCAGGCCCCATAAGTCATTATGTCAGTCGTGGGGAGTGGTGTTTGAGTAAAGAGGAGAGTAGAGACAGTGAACTCAATGGGAGGACCCCACGAATCGTGGTCAGTCCCCATGATTCTTGGGGTGAGTCATGACTAAGCATGGAATAATTTTATTGAGAATGAGGCAGTATACATCACGGATGGTGACCACGAGTTGTGGTCACCAGGTAACGAGTCGTTATATCTTTCGTTACTAGCCCAGAAGACTTGAGAAGTAGTGAACCTCATGGATGACTCCACGAGTCATGGCCCTTGATGAAGAGTCATTAGGTCCCTCGTTGGGACCATCTGGCAGTTACTTTTTGAGAATTTAGTAAGGGCTTTTCCATAATTCCTAAGATCCTAAGGTTTAAACTACATCGTTTTGAGTTATGAATGATGACTTTTAAAGGGGTTAAGTTCATTTTAGCCCATTTACATCCATGCATGCAAGGTAGAAGGTGAGAGAGGGTGATCAAGCTTAGTGTTCTTCAATTCCTTCTTGGAATATCGAGGAAGTGTAAGAATTAGCTACCAACAGGTATGTAGGGTTATGAATGGGTGATTCCTTTCACATTCATGCCCAATCCCTCTCTAAATCATTAGATTTCTATGTCTAATTTATGCGGTTTTAACCCAATGCATGAATTTCCTAATTCTTTACATGGGTATGATTTAAATATATTTCTACCATTGAATTATGAAGCATGGGCAAATTTTATAATGTATTCAATTAAAAATCTCATTTCAAGTCTTATGAATTAAAAAGCCCATTGATGGGAAGTTCATGAAAGAAGAGATTTGAGATAAATTTATGATTATGATGAGATTTTATGATGAAAAACATGTTTTCAACCTACCCATGTTTATAATCATGTTTTCAATGTGAATTGAGTATTTTCAAGCATGATAAAGCTTTGGGCAATGCCCACATGTTCAAATTATGATTATGATTTCCCGAATTGAGCTTACCACATGGTTTTAGAGCGAAGACTCCCAATTATCTTTCAGATCATGGTATGGTTTGAGTTAAAGCTTCTCATATGCATGATTTCATATTTGAGATGCATTTGATTATTGCGCTTCGTCAATAGATGATTTTGAGATTCATAGAATAACGATATAGAGAATATGCATGATTTTATACGAGACGTTTTAGGAAATGTTCCCTTCTTTCATGATCTATGTCGTGTGATGAAATGTCTCCCTATCCTTCTAATTCATGCTATTAGCGATTGCAAAGTCATGGCTCCCAGAAGAATAAATGGTAGGAGGAATGGGAATGGAGAAGGCCACGAGGATGGCAACGGGAATGGGCACCAGTAGGCCCCACTATTTTAGGAGCACCAGGCACCGGAGTCGGTTTCCCATATGGAGTTTCGTGCAGCTATTTAGATGCTTGAGTAGGCCTTGACCGCTCAGGTCAATCAGTAGGTCGTTGCACATGTTCACAAAATGGCAATGCAGCGGCGGCTCGTGTTAGAGACTTCTTGAGAATAAACCCGCCAGAGTTCCTCGGGTCCAAAGTAGTTGAGGATCTGCATGAGTTCATAGATAAGATTGTGAAGATCACCTAAGTCATGGGGGTAAATGGAGTTGAGTGCGCGGATTTGGCCTCATACTAGTTGAAAGGGGTCGCACATAGCTAGTTTGGCCAATGGAAATATAGCAATGTTGTTTGAGTAGGCCCTGTCACTTGGGAAAAGTTCCAGGTTGCATTCTTAGATCAGTTCTTCCCTTGTGAGATGAGGGAGCTAAATGCAGTTGAGTTTGTAAATCTGAAACAAGGGCGGATGATGGTGCAGGAGTATGCTCTTGAGTTCACTCACCTATCAAAGTATGCCTCGGAGTTAGTTGCTAATCAGAGGGCGCGGGTGAGTAGGTTCGTTCATGGAGTAGCGAGCTACTTGGACAACGACAGTAGGATCGCTATGCTCCACCAGGACATGAATTTCCCTCAGATAATTTTGTACGCCTAATAGATGGAGGCGACACTTCTGAGAGAGAGGGAGGCCAAGAGGGCCAGGATCGATGACCACAGATTCTCACAACCAAGATTAGGTGGTGGACACCGACAACAGACCCACCAGAGGTCATCAGCCCCAGTATCTTCAGCATTGAGTGTGCCTTCCAGACCGAGGCACGATTAGAGAGGGCGAGCATCAGGCTCTAGGGGTCAGAGCAGTAGACCCGCAGATTCTAGCATCCCAGCTTGTTTAAAATGTGGTAGGGGGTATACAGGCCAATGCTTGGCAGGTTTGGGTGCTTGTTACGGGTGTGGGAAGCCCGGACACATGCTCAGAGATTGCCCAGCAGCGAGACAGGATCATGATAGGGGCTGAGGCCCAGTTTCTAGTTCAGTATTCCCTCCCGCACACTCAGCATAGTAGGGAGCATCTACTAGAACACGTGGCGGTCAGCGCCAAAATAGATTTTATGCCTTAGCATCCCGCCAGGAGCAGGAGGTCTGCCCGAATGTAGTTACTGGTATGTTACAAGTTTTCCACTTTGATGTTTATGGTTTGCTAGATCCAGGGGATACCTTGTCTTTTGTGACACCTTATATGGCCGGTAGCTTCGGAGTTAGTCCCGAAGTGTTGTTAGAATCCTTCTTAGTTTCTACTCCAGTAGGTGACTTAGTTGTAGCTAGACGGGTGTATAGAGATTGCTCGGTCTCAGTCCTTTAGAAAGTTACCTCAGCAGATTTGATAGAGTTAGCCATGACTGAATTTGATGTTATCCTCGGTATGGATTGGTTATTTGCATGTTATTCCTTAGTTAATTGTAGAACTGGGGCAGTAGAGTTTAGATTTTCGGGTGAGCTAGTCTTAGAATGGAAGGGTAGTTTAGCTATGCCTGTAGGCCATTTCATTTCCTACCTTAAGGCCAGAAATATGATTTCTAAAGGTTGTGTACCATCTAGTAGAGTTAATGATGCTATGTCTAAGACCCCGACTATCCAGTTTGTCCCAGTAGTATGCGAGTATCCCGAGGTCTTTCCAGATGATTTACTGGGAATTTCTCTCGAACGGGAGATTAATTTTGGTATTGACCTTCTTCCTGACACGCAACATATATCTATTCCCCCTTACAGAATGGCTCCAGACGAGCTAAAGGATTTGAAAGAGTAGTTGAAAGAACTGTTAGATAAGGATTTCATTAGACCGAGCAAGTCCCCATGGGGTGCACCAGTTCTCTTTGTCCGAAAGAAAGATGGTTCTCTTCAGATGTGTATTTACTATAGGCAATTAAACAAAGTCACCGTCAATAACAGGTATCCTCTACCTAGGATTGATGATTTATTCAACCAGCTTTAGGGTGCCAAGTGTTTCTCTAAGATAGATCTCAGATCTAGGTATCATTAGCTTAGAGTTCTAGAGAGCGACAACCCAAAGACAGACTTCAGGATTGTAATACCCCGGAAGTGCCTAAGAGTAGACCCGGGGATTAAAAGTTGAAAACTGCTGAACTGGGAAAAATTTATTGCAGAACGGGTGACCCTACAGATTGTTGGTCCAACCAACGACCCGTTGGGACGAGTCATGGAAAGTGTCTGGGCTGGGGACAGTGGAAGCAACAACGATGTGACGACTCATTATGGGAAACAATGAGTCATTGTTTGCGGTCGTGGTGGGAGATGGACCTTAGCATCTGGGAAGTGATGGGTCATCCCATGGCCCGTCATGAGTTACCACAGACCGTTGTCAATAGCCGTTGTTTGGATGGTGAAATGTCTAATGTATTCGATGGAAGTAGACCATGACTCATTGGTGGGTGTAACGAGTCATGGTGAGGCTCGTTGTTTAAGGAGGTGTCAAAGTTGCAGGAGTAAACAATAGCTGATAGAATGACCTATCTTTTTAGTCGTGGTTTGAGCTGAGACCAAGCCTGGACAGTGTATAGCACGAATCATCACCACGGGTCGTGGTATCCTCCAACAACCCATTGGAGCATTCGTTGGTTCATCCAATGAAGAATTTTCTACGTAATCAGTAAGGGTATTTTCATCATTTTCACGTCCTAAGGCCCTATACTACGTCGTTTAAGGCTCGTTTTAGTGGGTTTAAGGGGGGAAACCTATTATAAGTTATTTCATTCCATGCATGGAAGCTTGAGAGATTGAAGAGGTGATCTAGAGCAATTCTCCAAGGTTTCCACTAAAATTCCTCTTGGGCAATCAGAGAAGTGGTAAAATCAATCCCTTCCAGTTATGTAGGGTTATGAGTGGGTGTCTTCTTCCACACCCATGCCCAATTTCCATCTAAATATGACAAATTCCTATGATCAAGTATGGGGTTTCTACCCAAATGCATAAATCTTCTATTTCTTTACATGGGTATGAATTAATTATGATTTTATTATTGAATTATGAAGCATGGGCTGATTTTATAATGATTTCAATAAAAATTATATTTCTAGCCTTATGAATGTTGAAGCCCATTGATGATATGATCATGAAAAGTGATATTTGTGAAGAATATGTGATAATGATGAGATATTATGATGATAAGCATGATTTGAAGCTACCCATGTCTATAATTATATTTTCGATGAGAATTGAGAAATTCTAAGTATGATAAAGCTTTGGGCAATGCCCATATGATAAGTTTAAGTGATGATTTTCCCAAACTAAGCTTACCACATTGTTTTGGAGCGAAGACTCCCAAATTTTATGTTCTAGCTTGTGGTATGTTTTGAATTAAGTCTTCCTATGCGTACCTTACCACATGATTTTTGGAGAAAAGGCTCTTAAGTATGTTTTCAGCTTGTGGTATGTTTTGAACTAAAGCTTCTCATATGCATGATTTCGTATTTGAGATGTATTTGATCATTGAGCTTCATTAATAGATGATGTTAAGCTTCATTATATACGATATAGAGCATATGCATGTTTTTGGGAGAAGAGTCTAGCACCGAGTAGGCTGAGGGTCGATCACCCTTTACCCTAGAATTATGCGCCAATGTAGGTTAATACTATCATATTATTGGGACCTCCCTTGTGAGCTATGCCCCGACCCGAATGGCCCATGAGCTTGATATCAATATCATGGTAGCGTCCTTAGCCCTGGAATATTTTTGGGCGGCTCTACCCACTTGAGTATAATAATCGTGTTACACCTCGTAAATTGCCGGCATATAGATGGCCTATTCGCGTGTTGGTTAAGAGTATTTGAAAACCATACATGCTAGAAAAAGGCCCGGGGAAAGATCGTACAAGCGCCAAGTCGGCGCGTCGCAAGGCAAAATGCGACTTATAAGTCGCATTCAGGGAATGCGACTTATAAGTCCCAATTATATAAAGCCTCCAACTTCGATTTTTCATTAAAGTTTCTTAAAATATCCAGTGAAAAACATAGGGTAAGCAAAGAGAAAGAGGAACGAGGATTATTTGATAATTTCCTTCCGATTACGCTGTCAAACGCGGTCCAAACTCGAATTAACCTCAGGTACCGAGGTATTTAGCAGCAGGGAGCATTCCTAAGGATTTTGTTTCACGAAATACGGCCGACGAATCGTTGAGCTACCGAGCTAAGGTAAGTAGAATTGCTCCAAACTAGTGTCTGTGTGCTCCTAGCTGTGAAGTGCATACTTCTCTCTTCTGGACTTCTGAAAAATAGCGAGTTTTCGACCGTCTTTCGATAAGCCTAAGTTTAGGCTACAATTATATCGAAAGTGACGTCGTTCTTTAGAATAAGGATATATTTAGTATTAATTAGCATATACATGAATGCAGTTGGGAGAAATAGCTGGAGTATTGACCGAGCCTCGTCCGACAGACGGATAACTCGAGGTTAAGGTATGTAAAGCTAGTTCCTTCGGCAGTTAGTAGCTTTAGCCTTGTATAGTACAATAAACTCCGTAGTAGAATTCCCGGAGTTGAATGTTAAGTATTGTGCAAAGTTCAGTAAACCTAGTTTGCGTTGTTATATCGTATTCAGTCTGAAAGTTAGAAAAGTATGCGCCCGAGGGAAAGCTAGTATTTCAGATTCAGTATAGCCTATTACGTGATTAGCAAGCATGTAGTAGAATAAAAGAAATAGATTTTCATAATAAAAGTCAATAAAGAAAGATCAGATAGACAGACAGTTATGGCTACAGATTAGCCATTCAGACAGATAGTATCTTGGCTACAGATTAGCCGTACAGTTAAACAGAGGTTACAGAATCAGTATAATTAGTAAGAATTAGCTCAGTGTAGAAACAGATCAGAATAAGAAGTAGATTTCAGATAGTCTTTTCAGTTATACATGCTTGCTATTTATATGTGCTATTTATTTGTTGAGACTTGCTATGGCATGTGGGTGTCCCGTTGCATCCCCACCACCCCTGGGTTATAGCTGTGTCGACCAGATTCAGATACCACCACCAGCTGGGCGATGTCATCTGCCTAGACGACGATGATGGCCGACCACCATGATAATACGGTCCAGATTACCCTGCTTGCAGGGGCAGTTCAGTTTACTTTGTGCAGAGCCAGATTACCCTATTTACAGGGGCAGATTACTCTGTGTGCACTTGTGGCCGGGGGCAGTTTCACATACAAATTTTTATAAAGGTACCCTGTTGCGTGCTTGCACCCAGGGGCAGTTTCAGTCACAGATACAACAGCAGATTACCCTATGAGCGTTTGCACCCAGAGGCAGGAGTCTTCGGATTCAGACACAGTTTATTGTCAGAGGCCAAGGCCTGAGCTACGCACCCAAGGGGGCCAGTAGGAGGAGCTCACAGTTGTCAGATGAGTGGAGTGACTTATTTTTGGTTGGCTTAGACCCGGGTAGGGGTAAATAGATTGTTCTGTTGGTTGGCACCTTCCGGCTTATGGGGGTCGGTTAGGTTATGTGTGTATTTATATGTATATCTATATATGCTATTAGATACTGATAAACAGTAGGACGACACGTCTTCAGGTACGCTCAGTTTAGTTACAGAATAAATAAACTCTCCCCAGTTATGCTTAGCTAGATAGACTCAGCTACTTCCTGCTTATATGTCATGTTATTGTTGTTATTCATTTCAGCTGTGTATTTCAGTTGCTTTACATGCTCAGTACCTGTGGTACTGACGCCCGTGGGGCGCTGCATTTCCTGCCTGCAGGTACTTACAGACGAGGAGTCGATCCCTCGTGATCCTAGCCAGCGCAGAGTTATCAACTCCTGTCTTCTGGAGTTTGATATTCAGAGGTGTATTTCATTTTCTTTTGTTGTACAGTACGGGTAGGTCGGGGCCCTGTCCCGATCATTTCTATTGTCATTCCTAGAGGCTTGCAGTCTGTATATATTTCCCTGTGGTCAGTTGAGCCGGTCGTGTGAGGCCGTGCAGTTTGTTATAGTTAGTTAGTATTTCAGTTCCTGTTGGCCGTGTGTGGCCATAACCAGTCAGTAGTGGTGACCTTGCCGGTCACGTAATTATTTAGCATTCTATTGTTGAGTTACAGAGAACTAGACAGCATGGTGTCCTTGTCGGCCCGCATAGGTTTCCCCCTTGTAAGTATGTTTCTGGTTAGCTGAAGTTCATACAGGTGGCTACGGGCCTAGTCGGCCGGAGGCTGTGTTTACAGCCGTTATATAGCCCGTTGTTTTCCTGAATCTGGGTTAGAGTCAGCCAGGCACCAGATGTGCTTAGGCCCAGTAGTCTAGCAGTTCAGGTCCTAGTAGGGCACTAGGTGCCAGTCATACCCCCCAAGGCGGGGCGTGACAAGGTGCCAGTCATACCCCCCAAGGCGGGGCGTGACAAACTTGGTATCAGAGCAGGTCGTATCCCAGGGAGTCTGCAAGCCGTGCTAAGTAGAGTCTTGTCTACGGATGTGTTGTGCACCACATACCATAGGCAGGAGGCTGCGAGGCATAATAGGATAGTTACCCTTCCTTTCATACTCAGTCGTGCCTAGCACAGTACAGAATAGGGTCGGTTCTTTTGAAACTTACCACCCTCTTTGTTTACAGATACTATGGCAGACCAGTGGCACCCAGCTACAGGCAAGAGATTGGATACAGCAGCAGGGGAAGGCACCAGTGGGATGCCTCATTTACAGCCAGATTTAGCCCGGTCTGAGAGCAATACGGAGGTGTCATCTCGACCCTCCCAGTAGTCTCCGCCTCGCCAGACACCATTTGAGGCAGCACCGCCTCCCACAGCTCCTGCACCCACTTCATCTGATCAGGAGCTACGTAGTGCGGTGGTTATGTTGACCTAGATGCTAGCTACTCAGTGTCAGCCAGTACCACCTGCAGTAGCAGAATCTCTAGGTGGGCCAGGTAGTTCCAGGGTTAGGGAATTCTTGGCGTTGGGACCCCCTCAGTTTACAGGGTCGGATTCAGCGGAGGACCCTCAGGACCATCTGGACTAGATGCAGAGAATCTTTAGAGTCATGCACATAACCCCAGTAGAATCAGTTGAGTTAGACGTGTTCCGGTTAAGGGATATTGCGGTTTTTTGGTACGAAAGTTGGGAGAGATCTCGGGGAAGAGATGCAGCCCCTCCTACTTGTTCCAGCTTCTCAGAGGCCTTCCTGGACCACTACTTACCCCGAGAGGTTAGACAGGCCTGGATGGACCAATTTTTACACTTAGAGCAGGGGGCCAGGAGCGTCCGTGAGTATTCTTTACAGTTCGACTCCTTAGCTCGCTATGCTCCAGCATTTGTGGACACCATGTCGTCCAGAGTCCACCGCTTTATTATGGGCCTAAATCCAGATTACATAGAGACATGCATGACGGCTACTTTGAGAGAGGACATGGACATAGCCAGGGTACAGGCCTTCGCACAAACAATTGAGGGCCTGAGACAGCGACAGCGGGGTGACAGACAGGCGACTTCAGAACAGCGTCGTAGAAGCAGACCCGCTGAGATTCAAGGGGAAATACCTAGGGGGCCGAGACCACAGTTTTCAGATAGGCCACCCAGATCTTTACCTCTGGTACAATAGCAGAGAGGCATATTTGTTCGCCAGAGTCAATTAGAGTCCGGTAGCAGTTTACGGACAGTAGCATCACCTCAGCAGCGGAGGGTAGAACAGAGTAGATTTACACCTACCCCTTGTCCTATATGCCACCGACCACATTCTGGAGCCTGCAGGAAAGGCTTCCCAGGGTGCTATTACTGCGGACAGGAAGGGCATTTAATGAGAGATTATCCATCCAGAGGATAGGGTAGCCGGGATAGTCTGGATAGAGCATCAGCGGGGCCATGAGTTCCAGTAGCTTCAGCAGGGCGCAGACCCTCAGGTTCAGCAAATAGGGGCCGAGGTAGATCAGGAGCCTCTGGCTCAGGTGCAGGCCCCACCCGTACATATGCATTACCAGGGAGGCAGGATTCAAAGGCATCTCCCGACGTGGTCACAGGTATATTGATTATCTTCTCATACCCTGTTTATGTACTGATTGATCCAGGATCCACCCTGTCATATATTACCCCATTTGTGGCACAAAATTTCAATATTGCACCAGATTTATTACAGCAGCCCTTTTCGGTATCCACACCCGTTGGTGACTCGATCGTAGCTAGCAGAATTTACCGGGGGTGTACAGTAGAGGTTGCTGATCGTCAGACCACAGTAGATCTGGTCGAGCAAGAAATGATAGATTTCGATGCCATAATGGGTATGGATTGGCTAGTGCCGTGCTTTGCCAATGTTGAATGTTGGACCAAAACGGTCCGATTCCACTTTTCAGGAGAAGCAGTGCGGGAGTGGAAGGGCAGCACCGCTACGCTAAAAGATAGGTTTATTTCCTACCTTCAGGCGAGGAAATTGATATCTAAGGGATGTATTTACCATCTGGTCAGAGTTCAGGATGTCCGAGCAGAATCTTCGACACTCCAGTCTGTTCCGGTGGTGAATGAGTTCCCTGATGTGTTTCCGGATGAGTTACCTTGTATTCCCCCAGAAAGGGAAATAGATTTTGCTATTGATTTATTACCAGGCACCCAGCCAATATCGATTCCTCCTTATTGCATGGCTCCTGCAGAACTCAGAGAATTAAAGGAGCAGCTGAAAGACTTGTTGGATAAAGGTTTTATTAGGCCGAGTACTTCACCATGGGGGGCGCCAGTTCTATTTGTGAGGAAGAAAGATGGCTCACTCCGTATATGCATAGATTATCGGCAATTAAACAAAGTTACAGTGAAAAACAAGTACCCGCTTCCCAGAATTGATGACTTATTTGATCAGTTGCAGGGAGCCAGATACTTTTCTAAGATTGACTTACGGTCCGGATATCACCAGGTTCGAGTTCGTGAAGGAGATATTCCCAAAACGGCGTTCAGGACCTGATATGACACTTTGAATTTCTAGTTATGTCCTTCGGGTTGATGAATGCCCCAGCAGTATTCATGGACATGATGAATAGTATTTTCAGACCTTTCCTGGACTTGTTCGTAATAGTATTTATTGATGACATTCTGGTGTACTCTCGCTCTAAAGCAGATCACCGGACTCATTTGCGGATAGTGCTCCAGATCCTCAGGGACCGCCAGTTATATGCTAAATTTTCTAAGTGTGAATTTTGGCTTAATTCAGTAGCCTTTTTGGGGCATATTGTGTCGGATGCTGGTATACAGGTTAACACGCAGAAGATAGAAGCAGTCAAATCATGGCCTAGGCCTACCACTCCGACTGAGGTCCGCAGTTTTCTGGGATTAGCGGGATATTATAGAAGGTTTGTTGAGGGATTCTCTACCATAGCAGCACCTCTGACCAAACTGACACAGAAAGCAGCAAAGTTTCAGTGGACAGAGGCATGCGAGTAGAGCTTCCAGGAGTTGAAAGATAGATTAACCTCCACCCCAGTGCTAGCCTTGCCAGAAGGTACAAAAGGTTATTCAGTATATTGCGACGCATCAGGCATTGGGTTAGGTTATGTGTTAATGCAGCATTGTAAGGTGATTGCATATGCCTCCAGATAGCTAAGGAAACACGAGAGGAATTATCCTACCCACGACCTGGAGTTAGCCGCAGTGATCCACGCCTTGAAAATGTAGAGACATTACCTGTACGGCGTCCATGTTGATATTTTTACAGATCACAAGAGCCTACAGTATATCTTAACTCAGAGGGAGCTGAATCTGCGGCAACGTCGCTGGTTGGAGTTGTTAAAAGATTATGATGTGAACATTCTGTACCACCCGGGAAAAGCTAATGTTGTAGCAGATGCTCTCAGTCGAAAGTCCATAGGGAGCTTGGCGTATTTGCAGCCCGAGCAGTGGGAATTGGTCAGGGAGATACATCAGTTAGCTAGCCTAGCCGTTCGTGTAGCAGAAACAGAGGACGGTAGAGCGGTAATTCAGAACACCGCCGTGTCATCGTTAGTTGTGGAAGTGAAAGAACGGCAATTTGAGGATCCTGACCTAGTTCAGCTAGATTATATTCCGCTAGGGAAGGTGCCAGGATTTCGGGTAACAGAGGATGGAGTGCTGCGTTGTAAAGATCGTTTATGTGTTCCTAATGTTTCAGACCTCCGCCGGCAGATTATGAATGAGGTACATTACGCCCGTTATTCTCTTCACCCCGGTGCGACAAAAATGTACCATGACATCAAAGAGAACTACTGGTGGCCAGGTATGAAAAGGGAAATTGCTGAATTTGTAGCCTAGTGTCCGAACTGCCAACAGGTGAAAGCAGAACATCAGAAACCAGGCGGGTTAACTCAAGACATAGCTGTACCTCTCTGGAAATGGGAAGCAGTGAATATGGATTTTGTGGCGGGATTACCCCGTACCAGACACAGACATGACTCTATATGGGTGATAGTTGACAGATTGACTAAATCAGCTCATTTCCTGCCAGTAAGAACTACTTTCTCGGCCGAAGATTATGCGGAGTTGTATATCCGAGAGATAGTCAGATTGCACGGAGTGCCAGTATCCATTATTTCAGACAGAGAACCGCAGTTCACGGCTAGATTTTGGCAATCATTCCAGAAGGGACTGGGAACGCAGATTAATCTGAGCACTGCTTTCCACCCTCAGACAGACGGACAGGCTGAGCGCACTATTGAGACGCTCGAGGATATGCTGCGAGCGTGTGTGCTAGACTTTGGTGGTAGCTGGGACGAGCATTTGCCGCTGATAGAATTTGCTTATAATAATAGCTATCACTCAGCTATTCAGATGGCACCTTTCGAGGCTTTATACGGGCGAAAGTGCAGATTCGCCAATTGGCTGGTTCGAAATAGGGGAATCAGCGATAATTGGGCCAGACATTGTTCAGCAGTCATAAGAGAAAGTAAAGCTTATCAGAGAAAGCCTATTGACTGCACAGAGTCGCCAAAAATCATATGTGGACGTACGGCGCAGAGACCTAGAGTTTAATGTGAATGACTGGGTATTTCTGAAAGTATCTCCGATGAAAGGGGTGATGAGATTCGGCAAGAAGGGTAAGCTCAGTCCGAGGTTTGTTGGGCCTTATCAGATTCGCCGGAGGATAGGCCGAGTAGCATATGAGTTGAACTTGCCTCCAGAGCTAGAGTCCGTTCATCCCGTCTTTCATGTGTCTATACTGAGGAAATGCATAGGAGACCCATCCAGAACAGTCCCAGTCCAGGAAATCTAGGTTACAGAAGTGCTGGCCTACGAAGAGGTTCCGGTAGCCATCTTAGACAGACAGATTCGTAGATTGAGAACTAAGAATATCGCGTCTGTCAAGGTATTGTGGCGTAACAGGAACCGAGAGGAGTGACGTGGGAGGCTGAAGAAGATATGAAAGCTAGATATCCTCGCCTGTTCCAGGCCTAGTCAGGCGACAGGTACGTCCGTATTATTACTTATGCAGTACCTTATGGTTGTATATATATAAATGAGAAAGATTGATGTTTAGTTATCGAATGAATCTTATAGTGTCGTGTGGAGTACCTGTATTGGACTTTTCTGTGTTTCAGGATTTTGGGATAGTCCAGATTACAGGGGAAACTCTGCCGAAATTTTCCTAAGAACAAGTTAAGCTAATTGAGTAGTCCTCTATATAGCAATTTACATTCGAGGACGAATGTTCTTAAGGGGGGGATAATGTTACACCCCGTAAATTCCCGGCATATAGATGGCCTATTCGCGTGTTGGTTAAGAGTATTTGAAAACCATACATGCTAGAAAAAGGCCCGGGGAAAGATCGGACAAGCGCCAAGTCGGCGCGTCGCAAGGCAAAATGCGACTTATAAATTGCATTCCAGGAATGCGACTTATAAATCGCATTCCCTGAATGCGACTTATAAGTCCCAATTATATAAAGCCTCCAACTTCGATTTTTCATTAAATTTTCTTATAATTTCCAGTGAAAAAACAGAGGGTAAGTAGAGAGAAAGAGGAACGAGGATTATGTGATAATTTCCTTCCAATTATGCTGTCAAACGCGGTCCAAACTCGAATTAACCTCAGGTACCGAGGTATTTAGCAGCAGGGAGCATTCCTACGGATTTTGTTTCACGAAATACGGCCGACGAATCATCGAGCTACCGAGCTAAGGTAAGTAGAATTGCTCCAAACTAGTGTGTATGTGCTCCTAGCTGTGAAGTGAATACTTCTCCCTTCTGGACTTCTGAAAAATAACGAGTTTTCGACCGTCTTTCGATAAGCCTAAGTTTAGGCTACAATTATATCGAAAGTGATGTCGTTCTTTAGAATAAAGCTATATTTAGTATTAATTAGCGTATACATGAATGCAGTTGGGAGAAATAGCTGGAGTATTGACCGAGCCTCATCCGACAGACGGATAACTCGAGGTTAAGGTATGTAAAGCTAGTTTCTTCGGCAAGTTAGTAGCTTTAGCCTTGTATCGTACAATAAACTTCGTAGTAGAATTCTCAGAGTTGAATGTTAAGTATTGTGCAAAGTTCAGTAAACCTAGTTTGCGTGGTTATGTCGTAATCAGTCTGAAAGTTAGAAAAGTATGCGCCCGAGGGAAAGTTAGTATTTGAGATTCAGTATAGCCTATTACGTGATTAGCAAGCATGTAGTAGAATAAAAGAAATAGATTTTCATAATAAAAGTCAATAAAGAAAGATCAGATAGACAGACAATTATGGCTATAGATTAGTCATTCAGACAGACAGTATCTTGGCTACAGATTAGCCGTACAGTTAAACAGAGGTTACAGAATCAGTATAATTAGTAAGAATTAGCTCAGTGTAGAAACAAATCAGAATAAGAAGTAGATTTCAGATAGTCTTTTCAGTTATACATGCTTGCTATTTATATGTGCTATTTGTTTGTTGAGACTTGCTATGGCATGTGGGTGTACCGTTGTATCCCCACCGCCCCTGGGTTATAGCTGTGTCGATACCAGATTCAGATACTGCCACCAGCTGGGCGATGCCTTCTGCCTAGAGGACGATGATGGCCGACCACCATGATAATACGGTCTAGATTACCCTGCTTGCAGGGCAGTTCAGTTTACTTTGTGCAGAGCCAGATTACCCTGTTTACAGGGGCAGATTACTCTGTGTGCGCTTGTGGCCGGGGGCAGTTTCACATACAAATTTTTATAAAGGTACCCTGTTGCGTGCTTGCACCCAGGGGCAGTTTCAGTCACAGATACAACAGCAGATTACCCCGTGAGCGCTTGCGCCCAGAGGCAGGAGTCTTCGGACTCAGACACAATTTATTGTCAGAGGCCAAGGCCTAAGCTACGCACCCAAGGGGGCCGGTAGGAGGAGCTCACAGTTGTCAGATGAGTGGAGTGACTTATTTTTGGTTTGTTTAGACCCGGGTAGGGGTAAATAGATTGTTCTGTTTGTTGGCACCTTCCGGCTTATGGGGGTCGGTCAGGTTATGTGTGTATTTATATGTATATCTATATGTGCTATTAGATACGATAAACAGTAGGACGACACGTCTTCAGCTACGCTCAGTTTAGTTACAGAATAAATAAACTCTCCCCAGTTATCCTCAGCTAGATAGACTCAGCTACTTCCTGCTTATATGTCATGTTATTGTTGTTATTCATTTCAGCTGTGTATTTCAGTTGCTTTACATGCTCAGCTCCTATGGTACTGATGCCCGTGGGGCACTGCATTACTTGCCTGCAGGTACTTACAGACGAGGAGCCGATCCCTCGTGATCCTAGCCAGCGCAGAGTTATCAACTCCTGTCATCCGGAGTTTGATATTCAGAGGTGTATTTCATTTTCTTTTGTTGTACAGTACGGGTAGGTCGGGGCCCTGTCCCGATCATTTCTATTGTCATTCCTAGAGGCTTGCAGTCTGTATATATTTCCCTGTGGTCAGTTGAGCCGGTCGTGTGAGGCCGTGCAGTTTGTTATAGTTAGTTAGTATTTCAGTTCCTGTTGGCCGTGTGTGGCCATAACCAGTCAGTAGTGGTGACCTTGCCGGTCACGTAATTATTTATCATGCTATTGTTGAGTTACAGAGAACTAGACAGCATGGTGTCCTTGTCGGCCCGCATAGGTTTCCCCCTTGTAAGTATGTTTCTGGTTAGCTGAAGATCATACAGGTGGCTACAGGCCTAGTCGGCCGGAGGCTGTGTTTACAGCCGTTATATAGCCCGTTGTTTTCCTGAATGTGAGTTAGAGCCAGCCAGGCACCAGATGTGCTTAGGCCTAGTAGTCTAGCAGTTCAGGTCCTAGTAGGGCACCAGGTGCCAGTCATACCTCCCAAGACGGGGCGTGACAAGGTGCCAGTCATACCCCCCAAGGCGGGGCGTGACAAGTCGGGACCATGTAAGCTCTATCGTAGTATGTCGGTTAAGTGACGAGTCTCCCATTGTCTATATTATTCAGATTTGCATATTCATTACTCATGGTTATTATTTTATTCACGCATGTTCTAAAAGTAAGGTTTGACTCAATGTTCAGCTTTTCTATAAATGTCATATTTCATCTTTGAGTCATTCGAGTCAGTTTGATGTCATAAAGCTATGTATCGGATGTTATGAAAGGATCATGATTTCAAAAAGAATGCATGCAATCCCTACTCTCAGCTAATGATGTTTATGTTTGGACTGCTGCATTGTCTTAAAGTTATTTTACTTACTTTAGCGGTTTTACTTACCTTGCATATTTGGCACATTCCACGTACTGACCGCATACTTTCTATGTTGTATTGTTTCATGATAGAGGACCTGGCTCTTAGGTTCAGACCTGCTCTTACACAACTTATCGGAGTTAACTTCTCCTTGTTGGTGAGTCCTCATCTTCCGAGGACTAGAATATCTATCTTTTCTTTATCTATTTCAGTTTTCATCTTGTTGAGTTAGTTGGGGTCTTATCCCGTCAACTCATCATGTTTAGAGGCTATTCAGACATATGTATGTATTCAGCTTCGGATTTTATATTCGGATGTTATATTTAAGTTAGGCTTCCTCTATGATTGTATTGATGGTTATTCAGTTCACGATTGAGTAGATGTATGCTTATTCCATGGGTAGACTTGGAGTCCCTCGGGGTCCCTTGTCCTGTGTCGAGATCCGGGTCTCCGTTCGGGTGGTATTCTCCTTGAAGATATAGGGACATTATTTGTATGAGGTCCACGTGGATGTGTTCACGGACCATAAGAGTTTGCAATATGTGTTTACGTAGAAGGACCCCAATCTTCGGCAAAGGAGGTGGTTGGAGCTGCTCAAGGACTACGATATGAGTGTCCTTACCATCTGGATAAGGCTAATGTAGTAGCAGATACATGTAGTATACTCTCTATGGAGAGTGTGTCTCATGTGGATGAGGGGAAGAAGGAGCTGGTGAAAGATGTGCATCGACTCACAAGGTTGGGAGTTAGGTTGGTTGACTCGATCGACGGCGGTGTTGTTGTTCAGAATGGATCAGAATCATCCTTGGGACTGATGTGAAATCTAGACAAGATAAAGACCCAATTTTGGTAAAATTAAAGGAAGCCGTTCAAAATCAGAAGGTGGAGGTCTTCTCCAAAGGGGGAGATGCTGTGCTTCGGTACAAGGGTCGCCTATTTGGTCCGGATATTGGTTATTTTAGGAGTCGAATGTTGCATGAGGCTCATGGATCCAGGTATTCTATCCATCTAGGTGCCACCAAAATGTACCGTGACTTACGGGAAGTCTATTGGTGGAATGGCATGAAGAAAGACATCACAGAATTTGTAGCTAAGTGCCAAGCTATCAGCAAGTAAAGGTCTAGCATTAGAGGCCAGGAGGTGCGCTTCAGGATATCAGCATTCCTACTTGGAAATGGGAAGAAATTAATATGGACTTCATCACAGGTCTACCTCGTACTTGTCGATAATATGACTCTATTTGGGTTGTAGTAGACAGATTGACCAAGGCTGCTCATTTCCTACCGGTCAAAACCACGGATTCGGCGGAGGACTATTCCAAACTATATATTCGGTATCTAGTTTGATTGCATGGATTTCCCTTATCCATTATTCAGACAAAGGTGCCTAATTTCCTCTCAGATTTGGAGGTCATTCAAAAAAAGGCTTGGTACACAAGTTAAGCTCAGCACAGCATTTCACCCACAAACGGATGGTCAAGTGGAGTGGACAATTCAGACCCTCGAGGACATGTTGAGAGCATGTGTAATCAACTTCAAAGGTAGCTGGGATGAGCCCTTGCCTCTTATCGAGTTTGCATACAATAATAGTTATCATTCCAGTATCCTGACGGCACCATTCGAGGCTCTCTATGGGCGGAGATGTAGGTCGCCCATTGGTTGGTTTGAGGTTGGTGAAGCAGTGATGGTAGTACCAGATTCGATCCATGAGGCTATGAAGAAGGTTCAATTGATAAGGGACTAGCTAAAAACCGCTCAGAGTCACCAAAAGTCCTATGCCGACATGAGAAAGAGAGAATTAGAATTTGAAGTTGATGATTGGGTATTTCTGAAGGTGTCTCCCATGAAGGGACTGATGAGGTTTGGGAAGAAGGGGAAACTTAGTCCCCGCTATGTCCACCTGTATCAGATCGTGAGACGTATTGGCAAGGTGGCCTATGAGTTAGAGTTGGCCCCAGAATTAGCTTTCGTGCATCTTGTTTTTCATTTATCACTCTTGAAAGAAGTGTTTGGGTGATCCAGCTCTAGTCGTCCCAGTGGAAAGCATTGGTGTGAAAGACAACCTTAGTTACGAGGAGGTTCCGGTAGAAATACTGGATCGTTAGGTTTGAAGGCTAAGGAACAAAGAAGTAGCTTCAGTCAAAGTGTTATGGTTGAAGCAGCATGTTGAAGGAGCTTCGTGGGAACCCAAAGCAGATAAGATAGCTGGATACCCACATTTATTCTCTATAGGCTCAGTTACAGCTTGAGGTATCAGTTTTTCTCTCAAACTCTATTTAGTTTTCATGTTCAGTTCATGTGCCCAAGTTTCTTTAATGTATATGGATGTATGTATGATTCATGAATTCAGTTCAGCTATGTAGTTTGAATCGGAGGTAGTCATTCCGTCAGTTTTGGCTTAAATGATCAGTATTTGAATGTGATGATTGCATTTCTCTGCTTTTTATATGTTTTCCAACATTTGAGGATGAATATTCCCAACAGGAAGATATTTTTTTACCTCGGAAGTCCAAAGATTAGACCCGAGAGTTGAAATGGGGAAAAACCTAAAATCTGGTATCAAGCATAAAACAAGTCATGAGGATACCCGTGAGAGCAGCCCATGAGTTGTGATGTGACTCGTGGTGAGGACCAGGTGATGAGTTTGTAATTTGGGAAATAGGATCCCCACGGGCGTGACCACAACTCGTGGTCAGGCCCCCCGAGTCCTTATGTTAGTTGTGGGAAGTGGTGTTTGAGTAAAAAGGAGAATAGAGAAAGTGAACTCAATGAAAGGACCCTACGAGTCGAGTTCAGTCCCCACGATTCATTATAATGCCCCGAAAACTCAAAGAATAGATCCGGGACATAAATTAGAAAATCTACAAAAAAATATCAGAGAACGACTCACCTAACGGGTCGTTGAGAGACCTAACGACTCATTAGGTCAATCTTGGGAAGGAGGATTAAGATATGATAAGGGAGAGGTAGTGTACCCAATGGAAGACCTCACAAGTCGTGGTCAGGCACCACGACCCGTTAGGTCACTCTTGAGCAGGCAGGGGTCAGGAATTTAAAGAATTGGGCAGTGTACTGGACGACTTACCTAAAAACTCATTTGTGGCAGTAACGAGTCATCAGGTCCCTCGTGGTGGCCTTTCGGATTTTTCTAGGCAATGTACCTAACGGGTGTGACCACGAGTCGTGATCAGTGACCACGACCCGTTGGGTCACCCGTTAGGGCCACCTGACAGTTTTCCCTGCGACTTTCTAAGGGCTATTTAGTAACTTCATATTCTCCTAAGCTTTAAACTACATTGTTTTGGACGTAAATTCAGACCTATTAGGGGGAATGATTGGCCTCTCCCCTTTTTCCCACGTTCATTCTCAGAAAAATATCGACAAGTCTTTCAAGAACTCTTAGAGCAAGGTCAAGGGTTTCTTATTCATCTCAGAAATTCAAGCTTACTCCTCAGGGGAATTTCTTACCAACGTATATGGGAATTCAACAAGTGAATAGTTCTTCCCTTGTGTTCTCCAAAACCCTCTTATAGTTTCTCTATCAGTTTTAGCTCGGAGCTTTTGAATACGAAGATTACCTGATGTTTTTCGTTAATTTTGCATAGAATGGTATCCATGCTTATTATTGATATGATCTCTATTAGTTCATACCTAAATTGTTGTTGTTATTGCAAAAGTGAATTTAAGCCCTAAATTATCGAGTAGAGACTATTTTTGTATTAAATTCCGCCTAGTTTGTGAAGTGGGATTTGGGCTGAATTTTCTAGAATTTCTTGTTGTTATATGTCGAGTAAATACTCCATTGATAAGAATGATTTTAACCTTGCCGGATGAGATTTCTTTAACTTTTGAAATTTTGTCATATTATGGAATTCCCGTGTTGTTGGAATGAGTTGAGTTCTCTATTAGTTGCTTAGTAGTTCAGTTCAGTTAGAATGTATAACCTCTTTAGAACTATCCAGAATTTGTCAACTGATTAGTATGACTTCAGTCTTTTCCCGAGGTGTCAGTGGTGCCTCCCGGTTATCAGAATCAGACTTAGAACTCAGTTTCTTTGGTCCACTAGGTGGTCATAAAACTTTAGATAAACAGCTCTGACTAGCCTCAGGACCCCAGATAGATTATATTCTTAGATGGTTACGATGCTTCTAGATAAGAAGCTCTGACCAGTCTAGAACTCAGTTTCAGAATCTGGTCCAATAAGGCTGTCACACCCCACCTTGGGGGGTATGACTGGCACCTAGTGCCCTACTAGGACCTGACCTGCTGAACTTGTTAGGCCTGGGCGCATCTGGCGCCTGGCTGGCTCTAACTCACATTTCTGGAAACAAAGGGCTATATAACGGATGTAAATACAGCCCCCGGCCCATTGGCCTATAGCCTTCTGTACCTGTATTACAGCTGACCAGAAACATGTTAATTCAGGGGAACCTATGCGGGCCGACAAGGCCACCATGCTGTCTAGTTATCTGTAACTCAAACATAACATACCGAAAAGCTACGTGACCGGCAAGGTCACCACTACTGGCAAACTATGGCCCCACACGGCCATTACAAAAGAAAGAAAGGAGTAAAGGCAACTATACAACTGCACGGCCTCACACGACCGGCTCATCTGACCACAGGGAATACATACAGACTGCAAGCCTCTAAGAAGAATAATAGAAATGATCGGGACAGGGCCCCGACCTACCCGTACTGTACAATAAAAGGAACTGAACTACACCTCTAGAAATTCAGTCTCCGGATGACAGGAGCTGAATATTCGACCGCTGATGGGGATCACGTGGTATCGCCTGCGCGTCTATGGGTACCTGCAGGCAAGTAATGCAGCGCCCCACTGGGCGTCAGTACCGCTGGTACTGAGTATGTAAAGCAAACTGAATACAGCTGAATACAAGTAATATAACTAAAAATTCTGAATAGCAGGAGATAAATGAATCTGTAAGAACTGAAGGGATATCTGAAATCAATAACATAACTGTCGAAACTGTAATAAGAAGAACTAGATTAACTATCTGATGGTGTAGATCGTACCTGTTCTTAATCATGCTAGAGGGAGTAGGTGTCATTTCTGGAGACGTATCATTCTACTACTAATCTACTCATGTATAATATAACATAACACAACATACATAACATAACATGGCATACACAACCTTACCCGGCCCCCATAAGCCGGGAGGTACAATCAACACAGAATCTATACCCCTACCCCGGTCATCCCATCTCCTATAGTGGCTGTAAGCATCCCGCCGGTCCCCTGGGTATGCACTTAGGCTCGCTGAGCCCCTGACTATAACTGCATCTGAGTCCGGAGGACTCCTGAATCTGCACCCGGGCGTATCCGCTCGACTGGGGTGTGTAAGGGCCGATCAAGGCACAAGTATGGGGAAAAACTGGCATCCCATCTTCGTCCCCTGGCGGGACGGCATGCCATTCTGTAGAGTGACGTATCCTCATCCTCTGGCGGACGAGTCGATACAGCTATTAACCCTGGGCGGTCATGGATGCTAGGTAATCCAACCCCAAACAATACAACGGTCTCAACTGGTAATACTGTCTGGGTATCTCACATGCTGAGGCTAATAGGGGTAAAGTATCATATATATTACATGCTGGGCTACTGATAGTAATCTGTACATATTTAATACGTGCTGAGGCAAGTAAAGATGTATAAATATGAATATAGTCTCCTGCCAGGCTGTACTGGGCAAATGCTATATAAGATAATGTTTCTGCTGAAAACTCTGCTGTTTGCTAAGTTTCTGTATACACTATATGCTGGACTAGTGATAGAAATATGTACACACTTGATACATGCTGAGGCTGGAAGTACTATATATATATGTACGAATATAGTCTTTCTGCTGAACTATGTTGTATACTGATTTTCTATAGTAACCTGATTTACTATTCCTGACATGCTTTCAGAACTTCATTTTAGCCTGCTATTCTATTTCTGAAGTGCTTTACGGATACTGTACTACTTCGCGGGGTTTCAGCTGAACACAACAATATCTTAACATGGCATATTACATCACACACTGAATATACTGGGTAATCTCTAACGCTTGCGTTAGAATCTATATCATACTGATAGGTTTCATACACATTACAACCCAATGTTTCTCACATCGTACCAACATTCATAATAACGCAACATTTGACTTCTGAACATTCTACTGGTCCGTAATTTGTTACACTACACTGATATTACTTAACTTGTCGAAGGAAACTAACTTTACATACCTTCTCTTTGAATTATTCGTCCGTCGAACGAGGCTCAGCCGGTATTTCAACTATTTTCTCCCAACTGCATTCATAAATACGTCAATTAATACTAAGTACAGCTTTATTGTAAAGAACGACGTTACTTTCGATATAGTTTATAGCCTAAACTTAGGCTTATCGAAAGACGGTCGAAAACTCGCTATTTTTCAGCGGCCCAGAAGGGAGAAGTATTCACTTCTCAGCTAGGAACACATAGACATTAATTTAGAGCAATTCTACTTACTTTAGTTCGGTGGCTCGCCGATTCGTTGGCCGTATTTCGCGAAACTAATTCCTTAGAAATGCTCTCTGCTGCTAAATACTCGGGTATCTGGGATTAATTTGAGTTTGGGCATCGTTTGGCAGCGTAATCGGATGAAAATATTTAATTTTCTTCGTCTTCCTCGGCTTCACTGCGTTTCTCTAGAAATTTATAAGTGTAATATGATTTTAAACCGAAGTGGGGGCTTATATACTTGGGGATGAACCTGGGCAACGTGTCACGGAGCCATAGCGGAGGCCTCACCTCCGTGACACGCTGCCATCGCGGAGGGGCTCTGCCTCGGCTCCTCCCGCGATGGTTTCGATGGGTTTCTCATCCGATCTTTTCCCGGACCTTTCCCTAGCACGTATGGCCTTCAAATATACTTAACCAACGTGCGAATAGGTCATCTAAGTGCCGGGAATTCTATGGGGTGTAACATTCTCCCCCCCTTAAGAACATTCGTCCTCGAATGTACACTGTTATCTAAAGGACTGCTTACTTTACTTTCTAGAAAAATTTCGGCAGAGTTTCCTCTGTAATATGGACTATCGCAAAAACCTGAAATGCAGAAAAGTCCAACACAGGCACTGCATATAATATTCTAAGATCCACTGAACAACTAAATATCACTTCTTTCTTTATCATTTACAACATACAACCATAAGGTACTGTATAGATAATGATACGGACATACCTGTCGTCTGACTAGGCCTGAAATAGGTGAGGGTATCTGCTTTTCATATCTTCTTCAGCCTCCCACGTCATTTCCTCCCAATTTCTGTTACGCCACAATACTTTGACAGATGCAACATCTTTAGTTCTTAGCCTGCGAACCTGTCTGTCTAAAATAGCTACGGGAACCTCTTCATATGCTAACTCTTCTGTGACCTGGACATTCTGAACTGGAACTACTGTAGAAGGGTCCCCTACGAACTTCCTTAACATAGAAACATGGAATACTGGGTGAACCGACGCTAACTCTGGAGGCAAGTTCAACTCGTATGCCACGCAGCCTATTCTTCGCCGAATCTGATACGGCCCAATGAATCTTGGGCTAAGCTTGCCCTTCTTGCCAAACCTCATTACCCCTTTCATCGGGGACACTTTTAGATATACCCAATCGTTTACCGAAAATTCTAGATTTCTGCGTAGCCTATCTGCGTATGACTTCTGGCGGCTCTGAGCGGTCAGTAAACGTTCTCGGATAAGCTTTATCTTTTCCTCGGACTGCCGAACAATGTCTGGGCCAACTAATGCTGATTCTCCTATCTCAAACCAGCCCACCGGCGATCTACATTTTCGTTCGTACAATGCCTCGAAAGGCGCCATCTGAATAACTGAATGGTAGCTGTTATTATAAGCAAATTCAATTAACGAGAGATGTTCATCCCAACTACCCCCAAAATCTAACACACACGCTCGCAGCATATCTTCGAGCGTCTGAATCGTACGTTCAGCCTGCCCGTCTGTCTGAGGATGAAATGCTGTGCTCAAATTAATCTGCGTCCCCAGACCTTTCTGAAACGACTGCCAGAACCTAGCTGTAAACTGTGCCCCCTGTCTGAAATGATAGATACCGGCACCCCATGCAATCTAACTATTTCTCTGATATATAATTCGGCATAATCCTCAGCTGAGAAGGTAGCCCTTACTGGCAGGAAATGAGCTAATTTTGTCAGCCTGTCAACTATTACCCAAATGGAATCATTTCTGCGTCTAGTACGGGGTAATCCCGTTACAAAATCCATGTTTATCACTTCCCATTTCCACATAGGTATCATTATCTCTTGAGTCAAACCACCCGGTTTCTGGTGCTCTGCTTTCACCTGCTGACAATTAGCACATCTAGATACAAATTCAGCTATCTCAGTTTTCATACTTGGCCACCAATAGATGTCTCTGATGTCGTGGTACATTTTCGTCGCCCCTGGGTGAAGGGAATAGCGAGCGTAGTGTACCTCATGCATGATCTACCCACGAAGTCCTGCGACATTCGGGACACAAAGGCGGCCCTTACAATGTAGCATATCATCCTCGGTTATCTGAAAATCTGGCTCCTTACCTTTCTGAACTCTATCTCTGAGCTGGACTAAATCGGGATCCTCATACTGCCGTTCTTTTACCTCTGTAACTAACGATGACACTGCAGAATTCTGAATTACTGCTTCATTATTTTCTGTTTCTATTACTCCAACGGCTAGATCAGCTAACTGATGAATTTCCTTGATTAACTTCCGTTTCTCAGGCCGTAAATACGCCAAACTCCCCATCGACTTACGGCTCAGGGCATCTGCTACAACATTAGCTTTTCCGGGGTGGTATAGAATATTCACATCATAGTCTTTCAACAACTCTAACCAGCGGCGTTGCCGCAGATTCAACTCCCTCTGGGTGAAAATGTACTGTAAGCTCTTATGATCTGTATAAATGTCAACATGGACGCCGTACAGATAATGCCTCCACATCTTCAAGGCATGAATTACAGCGGCCAATTCCAGGTCATGGGTAGGGTAATTCTTTTCGTGTTTTCTCAGCTGTCTGGAGGCATATGCAATTACTCTACCATGCTGCATCAACACACAACCCAATCCGACACCTGACGCGTCGCAATAAACTGAATAACCTTCTGTGCCTTCCGACAATGCTAATACTGGGGCGGAGGTTAACCTGTCTTTTAAATCCTGGAAACTCTGCTCGCATGCCTCCGTCCACTGAAACTTTGCTGCTTTCTGTGTCAATTTAGTTAAAGGTGCTGCAATGGTTGAGAATCCCTCAACGAATCTCCGATAATACCCTGCTAACCCCAGAAAGCTACGAACTTCAGTCGGGGTGGTAGGCCTAGGCCATGACTTAACTGCTTCTATCTTCTGCTTATCCACCTGTATACCGGTGTCTGAGACAATATGCCCTAAAAAGGCCACTGAGTTAAGCCAGAATTCACACTTCGAAAACTTAGCATACAACTGGCGGTCCCTGAGAATCTGGAGCACTGTCCGCAAATGAGTCCGGTGATCTGCTTCAGAGCGAGAATACACCAGAATGTCATCAATGAATACTATCACGAACAAGTCCAGGAAAGGTCTGAAAATACTGTTCATCAGGTCCATAAAAACTGCTGGGGCGTTCGTTAGCCCGAAGGACATAACCAGAAATTCAAAATGCCCATATCGGGTCCTGAATACTGTCTTAGGAATATCTCTTTCACGTACTCGGACCTGGTGGTATCCGGACCGCAAGTCAATCTTAGAAAAGTATCTGGCTCCCTGCAACTGATCAAATAAGTCATCAATTCTGGGGAGCGGATACTTGTTCTTTACTGTAACTTTGTTTAGCTGCCGATAATCTATGCACATTCGGAGCGAGCCATCTTTCTTTCTCACAAACAAGACTGGCGCACCCCATGGGGAAGTACTCGGCCTGATAAAACCTTTATCTAACAAGTCTTTCAACTGCTCCTTTAATTCTCTGAGTTCTGCAGGAGCCATACGATAAGGAGGTATTGATATTGGCTGAGTGCCTGGTAGCAAGTCAATAGCAAAGTCTATTTCCCTTTCTGGGGGAATACCAGGTAACTCATCAGGAAATACATCTGGGAATTCATTTACCACTGGGACAGACTGGAGTGTCGGAGATTCTGCTTGGACATCCTGAACTCTGACAAGATGGTAAATACACCCCTTAGATATCAACTTTCTCGCCTGAAGGTAGGAAATAAACCTACCTTTTGGTGTCACGGTACTGCCCTTCCACTCCCGTACTGCTTCCCCCGGGAAGTGGAATCGGACCGTTTTGGTCCAACATTTAACATTGGCAAAGCATGGCACTAACCAGTCCATACCCATTATGGCATCGAAGTCTATCATTTCTAACTCGACCAGATCTACTGTGGTCTGACGGTCAACAATCTCTACTGTACACCCGCGGTAGATTCGGCTAGCTGTGATAGAGTCACCAACGGGCGTAGATACTAGAAAGGGCTGCTGTAATGATTCTGGTACAATACTAAACTTCCGTGCCACAAATGGAGTAATATAGGACAAAGTAGACCCTGGGTCAATTAGCACATAAGTAGGGTGTGAGCAGATAGTTAGCATACCTGTCACGACATCAGGCGATGCTTCTGAATCTTGTCTCCCTGGTAAAGCATATGTGCGGCTTGGACCCGCACCTGTACTGGAGGCCCCTGATCTGCCCCGACCCCTGCCTGCTGAAACTGAGGGCCTGCGCCCAGTCGAGGATGTTGTGGCTCGTGACCCTGCTGATGTCCTATCCTGTCTATCGCGGTCCTCTCGACCTCTAGCTGGGCAATCTTTCATCAAATGGCCTTCTTGGCCACAAATATAACATGCGGTGGAGCCATATCTGCATGCTCCAGAATGGCGTCGATTGCATATAGGGCAAAGTGGTAGGGTATACCTACTCTGCTCTGCCCTCCTCTGTGATAGTGAATCTGCCATCTGCGAGCCTCTACCAGTCCCTGACTGCCCCCTGCGGCTGAATCTACCCCCCTGTGACTGTGACGGAGGCGGGGGCCAGGGCGTCCTGTCTGACAATCGGGGCTTGGGTCCTCCCCGGGCCCCTCCCGGTAATTCAACTGGCCTGTCCCGGCGACGTTGTTCCTGATTAACCCTTCTGACCTCTCGTTGCCGCTGTCTGATGCCCTCAATATTCTGAGCAAATGCCTGAATGTGAGCAATATCCATGTCCTCTCGCAGTGTGGCTGTAGTGAAAATCTCAACATATTCTGGATTCAATCCCGTAATGAAGCGATGCACTCTGGATGCCATAGTATCAACAAAGGCCGGTGCATATCGGGCTAAGGAATCAAACTGCAAAGAATATTCCCGAACACTCATGGCCCCCTGTTCTAGATGTCGGAACTGGTCTACCCGGGCCTGTCGAATCTCCCACGGCAAATAATGATCCAGAAAGGCTCCTGAAAAGCTGGACCAGGTGGGAGGGGAAACATCTCTCCCTCGGGACCTCTCCCAGCTTTCATACCATAACACCGCAATATCCCGTAACCGGAATGCGGCCAACTCAACTGACTCGGTAGACGTGGCGTGCATAACCCTGAAGATTCTCTGCATCTGATCCAGAAAATCCTGGGGGTCCTCTGTTCGGTCCATGCCTGTGAACTGTGGGGGATTCAGGGCTAAAAACTCTCGGACCCTCGAACTACCGGGCCCTCCTAATGATTCTGCAACTGTAGATGGCATTGGCTGACGCTGAGCAGCCATCATCTGTGCTAACAGAACTACAGCACTCCTAACCTCCTGATCAGAAGGAGTCAATATAGGGGATGCTGAAGGTAATGTCGCCCCAAGTGGCTCCTGACGTGGTGGGGACTGCTGAGGAGGCTGGGATGATGCCTCTGTAGTGCCCTCTGATTGGGCTGTCTCCAAATGAGGGGGAGGCATCCTGCTGGTGCCTTCTCCTGCTGCAATGTCTAAGTTCCGACCTGTAATAGGATGGCGCTGGTCTGACATTATCTGTAACCAAAGAATATGGTAAGATTTTAGGGAATCAACCCTATACTGTACCGCTCTATAGTACGACTGAATTAGAATAAAAGACAACCATCCTATCATGCCTTGCAGCCTCCTACCCATAGTATGTGGTGCACAACACATCCATGGACAGGACTCTACTTAGCACGGCTTGCAGACTCCCTGGGATACGACCTGCTCTGATACCAAGTTTGTCACACCCCACCTTGGGGGGTATGACTGGCACCTGGTGCCCTACTAGGACCTGACCTGCTGAACTTGTTAAGCCTGGGTGCATCTGGCACCTGGCTGGCTCTAACTCACATTTCTGGAAACAAAGGGCTATATAACGGCTGTAAATACAGCCCCCGGCCCATTGGCCTATAGCCTTCTGTACTTGTATTACAGCTGACCAGAAACATGTTAATTCAGGGGAACCTATGGGGGCCGACAAGGCCACCATGCTGTCTAGTTACCTGTAACTCAAACATAACATACTGAAAAGCTACGTGACCGGCAAGGTCACCACTACTGGCAAACTATGGCCCCACACGGCCATTACAAAAGAAAGAAAGGAGTAAAGGCAACTATACAACTGCACGGCCTCACACGACCGGCTCATCTGACCACAGGGAATACATACAGACTGCAAGCCTCTAAGAAGAATAATAGAAATGATTGGGACAGAGCCCCGACCTACCCGTACTGTACAACAAAAGGAACTGAACTACACCTCTAGAAATTCAGTCTCCGGATGACAAGAGCTGAATATTCGACCGCTGATGGGGATCACGTCGTATCGCCTGCGCGTCTATGGGTACCTGCAGGCAAGTAATGCAGCGCCCCACTGGGCGTCAGTACCGCTGGTACTGACTATGTAAAGCAAACTGAATACAGCTGAATACAAGTAATATAACTAAAAATTCTGAATAGCAGGAGATAACTGAATCTATAAGAACTGAAGGGATATCTGAAATCAATAACATAACTCTCGAAACTGGAATAAGAAGAACTAGATTAACTATCTGATGGTGTAGATCGTACCTGTTCTTAATCATGCTGGAGGGAGTAGGTGTCATTTCTGGAGACGTATCATTCTACTACTAATCTACTCATGTATAATATAACATAACACAACATACATAACATAACATGGCATACACAACCTTACCCGGCCCCCATAAGCCGGGAGGTACAATCAACACAGAATCTATACCCCTACCCCGGTCATCCCATCTCCTATAGTGGCTGTAAGCATCTCGCCGGTCCCCTGGGTATGCACTTGGGCTCGCTGAACCCCTGACTATAACTGCATCTGAGTCCGGAGGACTCCTGATTCTGCACCCGGGCGTATCCGCTCGACTGGGGTGTGTAAGGGCCGATCAAGGCACAAGTATGGGGAAAAACTGGCATGCCATCTTCGTCCCCTGGCGGGACGGCATGCCACTCCGTAGAGTGACGTATCCTCATCCTCTGGCGGACGAGTCGATACAGCTATTAACCCTGGGCGGTCATGGATGCTAGGTAATCCAACCCCAAACAATACAACGGTCTCAACTGGTAATACTGTCTGGGTATCTCACATGTTGAGGCTAATAGGGGTAAAGTATCATATATATTACATGCTGGGCTACTGATAGTAATCTGTACGTATTTAATATGTGCTGAGGCAAGTAAAGATGTATAAATATGAATATAGTCTCCTGCCGGGCTGGACTGGGCAAATGCTATATAAGATAATGTTTCTGCTGAAAACTCTGCAGTTTGCTAAGTTTCTGTATACACTATATGTTGGACTAGTGATAGAAATATGTACACACTTGATACAGGCTGAGGCTGGAAGTACTATATATATATGTACGAATATAGTCTTTCTGCTGAACTATGTTGTATACTGATTTTCTATAGTAACCTGATTTACTATTCCTGACATGCTTTCTGAACTTCATTTTAGCCTGCTATTCTATTTCTGAAGTGCTTTATGGATACTGTACTACTCCGCGGGGTTTCAGCTGAACACAACAATATCTTAACATGGCATATTACATCACACACTGAATATACTGGGCAATCTCTAACGCTTGCGTTAGAATCTATATCATACTGATAGGTTTCATACACATTACAACCCAATGTTTCTCACATCGTACCAACATTCATAATAATGCAACATTTGACTTCTGAATATTCTACTGGTCCGTAATTTGTTACACTACACTGATATTACTTAACTTGCCGAAGGAAACTAACTTTACATACCTTCTCTTTGAATTATTCGTCCGTAGAACGAGGCCCGGCCGGTACTTCAACTATTTTCTCCCAACTGCATTCATAAATACGTCAATTAATACTAAGTACAGCTTTATTGTAAAGAACGACGTTACTTTCGATATAGTTTATAGCCTAAACTTAGGCTTATCGAAAGACGGTCGAAAACTCGCTATTTTTCAGCGGCCCAGAAGGGAGAAGTATTCACTTCTCAGCTAGGAACACATAGACATTAATTTAGAGCAATTCTACTTACTTTAGTTCGGTGGCTCGCCGATTCGTCGGCCGTATTTCGCAAAACTAATTCCGTAGAAATGCTCTCTGCTGCTAAATACTTGGGTATCTGGGATTAATTTGAGTTTGGGCAGCATTTGGCAGCGTAATCGGACGAAAATATTTAATTTTCTTCGTCTTCCTCGGCTTCACTGCGTTTCTCTAGAAATTTATAAGTGTAATATGATTTTAAACCGAAGTGGGGGCTTATATACTTGGGGCTGAACCTGGGCAACGTGTCACGGAGCCATCGCGGAGGCCTCACCTCCTTGACACGCTGCCATCGCGGAGGGGCTCTGCCTCGGCTCCTCCCGCGATGGTTTCGACGGGTTTCTCATCCGATCTTTTCCCGGACCTTTCCCTAGCACGTATGGCCTTCAAATATACTTAACCAACATGCGAATAGGTCATCTAAGTGCCGGGAATTCTACGGGGTGTAACAAAGGCTCTCAAGGTACTTTCATTAATGTATCCCTGACTAGTCTTGGACCCCAATTTTTAGCTATCAACTTAGTACGCAGTTTAGAAATTCCAGTGGGAGTAGGACTTACCACCAAGCAGATCGGGGTTCCAGCATACCTAGTTTCCTAGAACTACGTCGCCAACATAGGTTACAGTATTTATTGGCCTGATTGGCCCCGGACTTATGTGATCACCCAGTTCATTCCTTTATACCCTGGTAAGGCATATTGGGTCCTACCGGTGGGTGTATACATTGGAATCCACGTCTAGCTCACGTGGTTATATGTCGCTTATAGACTCTCCCACTAGTCAGTCTAGTCCAATTTCAAAATAAGCAGCTCAGTTTAGTTCCAACTCTATCAGTTTAGTATCTCAGACTCATTATTTTCAGACTTAGGGCATGTCTTGACCATTAGATAGGGTCAGTTTGACCATCTCAGTTTGCTTCAGTAGTTCAGTTCAGTCTACATATTGGTCATTGCATGTCATATCATTTCAGGTATTTTATTCAGTTATGTTTCTCCCACTTACTCAGTACATTCAAAGTACTGACGCATACTTTTATGTTGTATCGTTTCATGATACAGCTGCAGGTTCCCAGACTCAGCATCGTTAACCGTCGCGATTCAAATCCTCCTCCTCAGTAGTTTAAGTGTGAGTCCTCATAATTCGAAGGCCTTATTTCATTTCTTTCAGTCAGTTTATTATTTTATCCAGACTTAGAGTTAGCTGGGGGCTTGTCCCGGCAACTCATCAATTAGAAGGCTTTCAGACTTCAGATATTTTAAACCTTATGTTTTTAGTTTTTATTTTTTTCATAAATGTTGTTATGTTATTATTTCAAAGCTTCCGCTATAATTGTTTTACTCAGAACACCAGTGTATGATAGACCAGGGGTTGACTGGGGACCACTTGTGACTTCTAGTACCATGTCCCGGCCAGGGTGTAGACTCGGGCCTTGACAAACTTGGTATCTGAGCCCTAGGTTTAGAGTATCCTCGAAATGTCTGAAAGCCGCACCGAATAGAGTCCCTTTCATGGGTGTGAAGCGTGCCACACTTATGACGAGGAGGATACGGATGTTGTTAGGAAAACTCTGTTTTGTTCATACTCATTATCGTACGTTAAAGTTCAATTCCAGAAACATCCTTCTAACTCATGCTCTATTTAATTTTAGTGAATCATGCCTCCCATATGCTGTAACGAAAGAAGGGCCGGTACGGCACCCCCTCAAGATGATTCGGTGTCTACCGCCAAATTCAGGGCGGCCATTCAACTGCTATCCCAAATAGTCACCAACCAGGTGAACCAATAGGTAGTTCCGGTAGCCACAAACGTGTTTGCAGAAGCTACGAGGGTGCGGGACTTCACCCGTATGAACCATCCATCTTTTGGGGATCCAAAGTAGGGGAGGATCCTCAAGAGTTTGTGGATCAGATCAGGAAGATTACTCGCATTATGGGTGTTAGCTCCTCGGAGAGTGCTGACCTGGCTGCCTACTAGCTAAAAAGGGTAGCTCAGGTCTTGTATGACCAATGGAAAGAGGGGCATCCAGCGGGATCAGGACTAGTAGAGTGGGGGGAGTTCCACATAGCTTTCTTAGACAGACTTTTTCCTTCGAGAGCTGAGGGAGGCAAAGATGGCGGAGTTTATGAATTTGAGACAAGGCAACAAAACCATGGAGGAGTATGCTCTGGAGTTTACCAGGCTGTCTAAGTATGCTCCAGAGATGGTAGCCGATCCAAGGGCTCACATGTTGAAATTTCTAAATAGGGTGTCGAATCTGGTCCTCAGGAAGTGCAGGATAGCAATGTTGATTAAAGATATGGACCTCTCTAGCTTGATTGTCTATGCCCAGTAGATTGAGGCCGAAAAGCTAAAGCATATGGAGCAAAAGAACAAACAGACAAGGACTGGCCAGTCAGATTATGGCCATCAGAGGTCTAGCGGTAGTAGCTGCCTATAGCAGCAGCAGCAGCAGAGAGCCCAGCACCCAGTTCAGCCAGCGCCCCAAACTTTTTATCCTGCCAGGATCGGAGGGGTGGGTCATCTAGCACACAGTCTCAGACCTACAACACTGGAAACAGGTATCTAGCTAGCCCCAAGTGTGGCAAGAACCACCCAGGAGAGTGCCTTCATGGTCCAGAGGGCTGTTTCGATCGTGGACAGCTCGGTCATTGGCTCAGGGAGTGCCCATCGGCCGGGCGAGGGAGATCACAATCCACCACCTCATCAGCTCTAGTAGGCAGACTGGCCCAGCCGGCCAACACATCAGGTATGGATGGAGGTCAACGTCAAAACTATTTCTATTGTCACGCCCCGCCTTGGGGGGTATGACTGGCACCTGGTGCCCTACTAGGACCTGAACTACTGGACTGCTAAGCCTAGGCACATCTGGTGCCTGGCTGGCTCTAATTCACATTTCTGGAAACAAAGGGCTATATAACGGCTGTAAACACAGCCCCCGGCCCATTGGCCTATAGCCTCCTGTACCTGTAATAACAGCTGACCAGAACAAGCAACTATAGGGAAGCCTATGCGGGCCGACAAGGCCACCATGCTGTCTAGTTATCTGCATTCAGCAATAAAATACTAGAAGGCTACGTGACCGGCAAGGTCACCACTACTGTCAAACTTATGGCCCCACACGGCCAACATACAAGAAGCAAGAGTACTAATAGCTAACAACTGCACGGCCTCACACGACCGGCTCAACTGACCACAGGGAAATATACAGACTGCAAGCCTCTAGGAATAGCAATAGAACTGATCGGGACAGGGCCCCGACCTACCCATAATATACAACAAAAGGAACTGAGGTACACTTCTGAAATTCAGCCTCCGGAGGACAGGAGCTGAATACTCAACCGCTGACAGGGAGTCACGTAGAGTCGCCTGCTCGTCTATGAGTACCTGCAGGCAAGTAATGCAGCGCCCCACCGGGCGTCAGTACCGCTGGTACTGAGTATGTAAAGCAATAACTGAAAGAAACATCTGAACACAATAATAGAATTGAGGAAGCTGAAATAGAAAGAATAGCTTAACTGTCTGATAATGTAAGTCATACCTTCTCGTTTACACTGGGAAGAAATAGAAGTCATACCTGGAGATATATCCCTCTACTGCTGATCTACTCGTATCTAACATAGCATGGCATAACATGAAATAACATAACACAGCACACACAAACCTTACCCGGCCCCCATAAGCCGGGAGGTACAACCAGCACACAATCTATACCCCTACCCCGGTCATCCCATCTCCTACACTGGCTGTAAGCATCCTGCCGGTCCCCTGGGTATGCACTTGGGCTCGCTGAGCCCCTGACTATAACTGTACCTGAGGCCGAAGGACTCCTGAATCAACACCCCGGGCGTACCCGCTCGACGGGGGTGTATAAGGGCCGACCAAGGCACAATATGGGGAAACTGGCATCCCATCTTCGTCCCCTTGCGGGACGGCATATCACTCCGTAGACTGACGTATCCTCATCCTCTGGCGGACGAGTCGATACAGCTATTAACCCTGGGGCGGTCAGGGATGCTGGGTAATCCAACCCCAAACAATACAACGGTCTCAACTAGTAATGCTGTCTTTGTATCTCACATGCTGAGGCTAATAGGGGTAAAGTATCATATATATTACATGCTGAGCTAATGATAGTGATCTGTACGTATTTAATACGTGTTGAGGCAGGTAAAGATGTATAAATATGAATGTAGTCTCCTGTCGGACTGTACTGGGCAAATGCTATATAAGATAATGTTTCTGCTGAAAACTCTGTTGTTTACTAAGTTTCTGTATACACTATATGCTGGACTAGTGACAGAAATATGTACATACTTAATACATTCTGAGGCTGGAAGTACTATATATGTATGTACCAATATGGTCTTTCTGCTGAACTATGCGGTATACTGATTTTCTATAGTAACCTGATTTACTATTCCTGGCATGCTTTCTAAACGTCATTTTAGTCTGCTATTCTGTTTTTGAAATGCTTTACGGATACTGTACTACTTCACGGGGTTTCGACTGAACACAACAATATCTTAACATAGTATATCACATCACACACTGAGTATACTGGGCACTCTCCAACACTTGCGTTAGAATCTATATCATACTAATAGGTTTCGTACACATGACAACCCAATGCTTCTCACATTGTACCAATATTCATAATAACGCAATACTCGACTTCTGAACATTGTACTGGTCTACAAATTGCTATATTATCTCAATATTACTTAACTTGTCGAGGAAACTAACTTTACATACCTTATTCGTGAGCTATTCGTCTGTCGGACGAGGCTCGGCCGATACTTCAACTGTTTTCTCCCAACTGCATTCATAAATATGTCAATCAATACTAAATACAACTTTGTTTCAAAAGGCAACGTCACTTTCGATATAGTTTATAGCCTAAACTTAGGCTTATCGAAAGACGGCCAGAAACTCGCTATTTTTCAGAGGTCCAGAAGGGAGAAATATTCACTTCACAGCTAGGAACGCATAGACACTAATTTAGAGCAATTCCACTTACCTTAGCTCGGTGGCTCGACGATTCGTCGGCCGTATTTTACGAAACTGAATCCGTAGGAATGCTCTTTGCTGCTAAATACCTCGGTATCTGGGATTAATTAGAGTTTGGGCAGCATAATGGGATGAAAATTATATAATTTCCTTCGTTCTTACCTTCTCACTGCCGCTTTGCCCTGTTCTCTGGAAATTTATATGTGATTAAATGATTTAACACCGAAGTGGCCTTTATATACTTGGGCCTGGACAAGGGCAACGTGTCACGGAGCCATCGTGGAGGCCTCACCTCCGTGACACGCTGCCATCGCGGAGGGGCTCTGCCTCGGTTCCTCCCGCGATGGTTCGACGGGTTTCTCGTCCGATCTTTTTCCCGGGCCTTTCTACAGCACGTATGGCCTTCAAATGTGCTTAACCAATGTGCGAATAGGTCGTCTAGGTGCCGGGAATTCTACGGGGTATGACATTCTCCCCCCCTTAAGAACATTCGTCCTCGAATGTACACTGTTATCTGGAGGATTACTTACTTACTTTTTGGAAAAAAAATTTGGCAGAGTTTCCCCTGTAATATGGACTATAGCAAAAACCTGAAATGCATAAAAGTCCAACACAGGCACTGCACATAATATTCTAGGATCCACTTGATAATTAAATATCAATCTGTCTCACTTATACATACAGGACCATAAGATACTACATAGCAATAATACGGACATACCTGTCGCTTAAATGGGTGAGGATATCTGGTCCTCATATCTGCGAATCTGTTTGTCTAGGCTAGCTACTGGAACCTCTTTGCAGGCCAGCTTTTTCGTAACCTGAATATTCTGGACTGGGACTACTCTGGACGGGTCTCCTATGCATTTCCTCAGCATAGTTACATAGAAGACCGGATGAATGGATTCTAATTCTGGAGGCAAATTCAATTAATGGTAAATGCTCATTTTTGGCTATTACTGAAATCTAGCACACACGCTCGCAACATGTCTTCGAGCGTCTGAATTGTGCGCTCAGCCTGCTCATCTGTCTGAGGATAGAACGCTGCGCTTAAATTAATCTGCGCTCCCAAACTCTTCTGAAATGACTGCCAGAATCTAGCTGTGAAGTGTGCTCCTCTGTCTGAAATAATGGATACTGGTATTTCATGTAATCTGACTATCTTTCTGATATGCAACTCAGCATAATCTTTGGCCGAGAAAGTAGTTCTTACTGGCAAGAAATGAGCTGATTTTTGTCAATCTGTCACTTATCACTCATATAGAGCCATGTCTGTGTTTAGTACGGGGAAATCTTGCTACAAAATTCATATTCACCGCTTCTCATTTCCAAAGAGGCACAGCTATGTTCTAAATTAACCTGCCTGGTTTCTGATATTCTACCTTCAACTGTTGGCAGTTAGGACACTGGACTACCAGTAGTTCTTTTTAATGTCATGGTACTTCTTTGTCGTATCGGGATGAAGAGAATAGCGGGCGCAATGTGCCTCGCTCATAAACTGCTGGCGATGCCCCAAAATATCTGGAGCGCAATGCGGCCTTTATATCGCCACACTTCATCCCCGGTTATCTGAAAATATGTCATCTCTCCTTACTGAATCTTATGTTTAAATTGAACCTGGCTAGAGTTTCTATACTATCGTTCCTTTACTTCCACCACTAACAATAACGCTGCGGCATTCTGTATTATCGTTCTGTTATCCTTTATTTCTGCTATGTGACTGGCTAACTAGCTAACTGGTGTAATCCTCGAGTCTATCCTCGCTGTTCAGGCAGTTCAGGCTAAGGGCATCTGCCACCACATTAACCCTTCCTGGGTGATACAAAATCTTCCCTTTCTAAAGCATAAACTACTGCCGCTAACTCCAGATCAGGGGGTAAGGTAATTCTTTTCATGTTTCTTCAACTGCCTGAAAGCATAAACTATTACTTCACCATGCTGCATCAACCCTCTGTATCTCCTGGCGATACTAACACTGGAGCTGATGTTAACCTGGTTTTTAACTCTTGGAAGTTCTACTCACACACCTCAGTCTACTGAAACTTTGCTGCCTTCTGTGTCGATCTAATCAGAGGTGCTGCTAAGGTGGAAAATCCTTCCACAAACCCTTTGCAGTACCCGGCTAACCGCAGGGACTACGTACTTCGATCGGAGTGGTAGGTCTAGACTATGTCTTCACTACTTCAATTTTCTGCGTATCTATCTGTACACCAGCCTCCGACACAATGTGACCAAAAAGACTACTAAACTCAACCAAAATTCACATTTACAAAATTTGACATATAACTGACGGCCATACTGGTTTATCATGCCGGAGAATCTGACAAGTAGTCTACCGGTATAACTAGAGCTTATCTGGCCTTCTGGCCGCATGCTAAGGCCACTTGTTGCTAAGGTAACCTTGAACGACTATCTGCACACCGTGTGCCCGTATCTGATCAGGGGGTCCTGATACTATTCATGACCTCTAATGATCTGGCTGCATAACCCTACATAACTGAATAGTCGGGTTGAATGACCCGAACATGGCAGTAGTCTAATAATGCTCTAACTGTACTACTTGAGTGCTTATAGTTCGTGCATAACTGCAACCTCGTGGGCATCTAATTGCTCTGTTATTTTACTTGAACCACTGTAAGGCTGGACTTAATCAACTTACTCCCAGGCGATCAATCTCTGGATCATCACGGGGAGTCTACTGATCCCCTGGTCTTAATAAACACTGTGCTAGCAGGGTACTATCAATTTCTTATGCCTGGTGTGTATCCACTTGGATTTATACTGCTATTCTGGGGGATTCTCAGTCTTATGAGCTATTCTGTAAATACTGGCCTTCTGCTAGGGCTCTGTATCTAAATATCTTACGAACACCAGCTGAAATACTAATATGTCGCTGACTACTGATGTGGACCCTTCCTTGGGGTACCCACGGGTATTTTGACTGGGACGGCCGGCTGACTTATGGGGTGTTCTACATAACAACTGCTAGGTTGACTAAGGCCGACTGTCGCCCACAAGGCTGGGAAAACGACGTACGACCACTTAACATGCTAGAACAATTCTGATATTGCTAATCTCTGAAATTTGCCTATTCGGCCTCTAATCCTGGTTCTGGCACACGCACTACTGTTACCAATCTTCAGGGATGCCTCCCTGCTAACGCAGGCGCCAGCTGGTCGGTAGACTGTCTAACTGCGCCCTTATCATCTAGCCATCTGCTTTAGGCCATTAACTCTGGTAAACTCCTAGAGCCTGGATCTGACAACAACACATAAGTCTTTTAATCTAATAACTGAGAACTGAGATAGTTTAAGTTTCTATGACTTCATACGTAACTCACACTTAATCCGCCCTTTCCCTCCTTCTTTTCTTTCTTTCTTCTCCCCCTTTCTTCTCTTTTTGGTCCCCCAATACAATTTGTATAGGCTTTGTATTACTAATCAGCATCTGTGATTGTAGCCCTTATAGGCAGCCACTCACAACCTATCTATTATCTGTATATCTATATATCGCTGGCTACGTACAATATGTACTGATTCCTGCGGTAATTCATAACCTCCGACATGTTCTGCTGAGTCTCACATCGTACATGATACATTTCTTCTACGGCCTAATAATATCTCCTGCCCTGACTTATCATTTCATTGTATTGTCACCCCATTCTAAAAGTAACAAACATAAACATTCTAGTTATTATCTGCTGTTTAAAATCCCGCCACTCTTGCGATGTGGGGGTCGACGTTCGAATCCTGTAGCCTTACTAGGCATATATTGAGAGCCCATAACTGTCTGCTGGGCCTCATCTCTAGGCTACACTGGATTAGAATTGTTGTATCGGTAACTTCTTAACCTTTCCATAGCGGACATACTGCGGTATTCTGAACCGCAATCTTACTGTCAGCGCGAAGCTTAATCCTTAATACAATACTTTATCAATCCGGGGTAGTTCTAATTTCCCCACAAGATCTGACATTCCTGCTTCTTCCTCTCACCTTGCTTAGACTGAACTCTGGGGTTCAAGGTACTTGCCTTTCATTGCTAACAAAATTACTGATCAAGCCTCGGCCTATACTTCTTCTGGTGTATATGGCGGACTTGGCCTTTTTCTGACTCAAACTTGACTATTATTAGGCATTTATCACTAGCAGGTCTGTTACCCCTACTTCGGGTAAGCTAACAGTCTTACTTTCTTTACTGGCTTGTTATCATAAGGGTCTGCACAACTTACGTAATCATAAGGGCTCTCTATATTTTCTACTACTTACTAGGATCAATCAACCCATCTTTACTTACTGCATGATTCGGCAACCCCCTCTCAAGTCTTATGCTCCTTTTCTATACTGGTATCGAACTTAAGAGGTAGGAATAACCCTTTTCTTATTACAACAATAAAAGCATTCGACTGTACCATATCCAAAAAGATGTATTTGGGATTCCTGCATTTTTTTCTCTCTTTCTTGTACCTACCTGGTGGTCTGACCTTATCTGTAATCATAATCAGATCTTATATAACTAATAAGTAAATCAACTCATATGTACATTATACTGCTGACTTCCTATTCTGACGTTATCAACGTATACTAGGAATAATGCCAATAAAGGTATCACGTTGGGAGGTCTCTGATACCTCCTCCTGCTGCTGTAGTTATCATATAACTGACTGATGCTCTCTTCCGTTGCTATTTCTGATCTTCTGCCTGTGATAGGGTAATGCTGATCTGCCTTTGTATCTGTAATCAAATAATACGGTAAGTTCTCAGGGACTCAACCCTATACTGTACCGCTCTAAAGCACGACTGACTGAGAAAGAAGGGTAACCATCATATCATGCCTCGCAGCCTCCTGCCTATAGTATGTGGTGCACAACACATCCATAGACAAGACTCTACTTAGCACGGCTTGCAGACTCCCTGGGACACGACCTTCTCTGATACCAAGTTTGTCACGCCCCGCCTTGGGGGGGTATGACTGGCACCTGGTGCCCTACTAGGACCTGAACTACTGGACTGCTAAGCCTAGGCATATCTGGTGCCTGGCTGGCTCTAATTCACATTTCTGGAAACAAAGGGCTATATAACGGCTGTAAACACAGCCCCCGGCCCATTGGCCTATAGCCTCCTGTACCTGTAATAACAGCTGACCAGAACAAGCAACTATAGGGAAGCCTATGCGGGCCGACAAGGCCACCATGCTGTCTAGTTATCTGCATTCAGCAATAAAATACTAGAAGGCTACATGACCGTAAAGGTCACCACTACTGTCAAACTTATGGCCCCACACGGCCAACATACAAGAAGCAAGAGTACTAATAGCTAACAACTGCACGGCCTCACACGACCGGCTCAACTGACCACAGGGAAATATACAGACTGCAAGCCTCTAGGAATAGCAATAGAACTGATCGGGACAGGGCCCTGACCTACCCATAATTTACAACAAAAGGAACTGAGCTACACCTCTAAAATTCAGCCTCCGGAGGACAGGAGCTGAATACTCAACCGCTGACTGGGAGTCACGTAGAGTTGCCTGCTCGTCTATGAGTACCTGCAGGCAAGTAATGCAGCGCCCCACCGGGCGTCAGTACCGCTGGTACTGAGTATGTAAAGCAATAACTGAAAGAAACATCTAAACACAATAATAGAATTGAGGAAGCTGAAATAGAAAGAATAGCTTAATTGTCTGATAATGTAAGTCATACCTTCTCGTTTACACTGGGAAGAAATAGAAGTCATACCTGGAGATATATCCCTCTACTGCTGATCTACTCGTATCTAACATAGCATGGCATAACATGAAATAACATAACACAGCACACACAAACCTTACCCGGCCCCCATAAGCCGGGAGGTACAACCAGCACAGAATCTATACCCCTACCCCGGTCATCCCATCTCCTACACTGGCTGTAAGCATCCTGCCGGTCCCCTGGGTATGCACTTGGACTTGCTGAGCCCCTGACTATAACTGTACCTAAGTCCGAAGGACTCCTGAATCAACACCCCGGGTGTACCCGCTCTACGGGGGTGTATAAGGGCCGACCAAGGCATAATATGGGGAAACTGGCATCCCATCTTCGTCCCCTTGCGGGACGGCATATCACTCCGTAGAGTGACGTATCCTCATCCTCTGGCGGACGAGTCGATACAGCTATTAACCCTGGGGCGGTCAGGGATGCTGGGTAATCCAACCCCAAACAATACAACGGTCTCAACTAGTAATGCTGTCTGTGTATCTCACATGCTGAGGCTAATAGGGGTAAAGTATCATATATATTACATGCTGAGCTAATGATAGTGATCTGTACGTATTTAATACGTGCTGAGGCAGGTAAAGATGTATAAATATGAATGTAGTCTCCTGCCGGACTGTACTGGGCAAATGCTATATAAGATAATGTTTCTGCTGAAAACTCTGTTGTTTACTAAGTTTCTGTATACACTATATGCTGGACTAGTGACAGAAATATGTACATACTTAACATTGTACTAGTCTGAAAATTGCTATATTATCTCAATATTACTTAACTTGCCGAGGAAACTAACTTTACATACCTTATTCGTGAGCTATTCGTCTGTCGGACGAGGCTTGGCCGATACTTCAACTGTTTTCTCCCAACTGCATTCATAAATATGTCAATCAATACTAAATACAACTTTGTTTCAAAAGGCAACATCACTTTCGATATAGTTTATAGCCTAAACTTAGGCTTATCGAAAGACGGCCAGAAACTCGCTATTTTTCAGAGGTCCAGAAGGGAGAAATATTCACTTCACAGCTAGGAACGCATAGACACTAATTTAGAGCAATTCCACTTACCTTAGCTCGGTGGCTCGACGATTCGTCGGCCGTATTTTACGAAACTGAATCCGTAGGAATGCTCTCTGCTGCTAAATACCTCGGTATCTGGGATTAATTTGAGTTTGGGCAGCGTTTGGCAGCGTAATCGGATGAAAATTATATAATTTCCTTCGTTCTTACCTTCTCACTGCCGCTTTGCCCTGTTCTCTGGAAATTTATATGTGATTAAATGATTTAACACCGAAGTGGCCTTTATATACTTGGGCCTGGACAAGGGCAACGTGTCATGGAGCCATCGCGGAGGCCTCACCTCCGTGACACGCTGCCATCGCGGAGGGGCTCTGCCTCGGCTCCTCCCGCGATGGTTCGACGGGTTTCTCATCCAATCTTTTTCCCGGGCCTTTCTACAGCACGTATGGCCTTCAAATGTGCTTAACCAACGTGCGAATAGGTCGTCTAGGTGTTGGGAATTCTACGGGGTATGACATCTATGCTCTGTCTTCTCGTCAAGACCATGAGAGCTCACTTGACGTAGTCACGGGTATGTTACATCTCTTTCATTTAGACGTGTATGCCCTCCTAGACCTAGAAGCCACTCTTTTATTCGTGACTCATTACATAGCAGTCCATTTCAATAACAGTCTAGAGGTCCTCTCAGAACCACTTTAAGTCTCCACCCCAGTTGGCGAGTCAGTTAGAGCTAGTCGGGTGTATAGAAACTGCCCAGTCTCAGTCCTGAATAAAGTCATCCCAGCTGACCTCGTAGAGTTAGATATGGTCAATTTTGACCTTATCCTTGGCATGGATTTGTTACACTCCTGCTATGCCTCAGTTGATTGAAGAACTAGAGTTGTTAAGTTCTAGTTTCCAAATGGACTAGTGTTAGGGTGGAAGGGCAGCAGTTCAGCACCTAAGGGTAGGTTTATTTCCTACCTTATGGCCCAGAAACTCATCTCCAAGGATGTATCTATCATCTAGTTCGGGTCAAGGATTCCAACTCTGAGATCCCAACTATCCAGTCATTTTCAGTAGTCAGTGAGTTCCCAGATGTATTTCCTGAGGATCTTCCCGGAGTTCCCCCAGAACGGGAAATAGACTTCAGGATAGACCTTCTCCCAGATACTCAGCCCATCTCCATCCCTCCTTACAGAATGGCTCCAACTGAGCTTAAGGAGTTGAAGGAGCAATTAAAAGATCTTCTTAACAAGGGTTTTATTAGACCCAATATCTCTCCCTGGGGTGCTCTAGTGTTATTTGTGCGTAAGAAAGACGACACCCTCAGAATGTGCATAAATTATCGTCAGCTGAACAAGGTCACAATCAAGACAGGTATCCCCTACCCATAATTGACGACCTGTTTGACCAACTTTAGGGATCTAGCTATTTTTCAAAAATCGACCTCAGGTCAGGGTACCATCAGCTAAGGGTCAGAGAGTGTGACATATCAAAAATAACATTTCGAACTCGGTATGGTCACTACGAGTTTGTGATGATGTCCTTCGGGATAACAAACGCCCCAATAGCCTTCATGGACTTGATGAATAGAGTCTTCAAGAAGTATCTGGATATGTTTGTCATTGTATTTATTGACGACATTCTGGTATACTCCAAAGTGAGGAAGAGCATGCAAATCACCTATAGCTAGCATTACAGACACTCTGAGAGTGTCAGTTGTTCGCTAAGTTTAGCAAGTGCGAATTCTGGTTAAAGTATGTGACCTTCTTAGATCATGTGGTCTCGGGTGAAGGAATTCAGGTTGATCCTCACAAGATAGCAGCAGTGAAAGATTGGCCCAGACCTACCTCTCCTACGGAAATCAGAAGTTTCCTGGGTTTGGCAGGTTATTACCAATGGTTTGTGGAAGGTTTATCCTCTATATCATCCCCTATGACTAAGTTAACCTAGAAGAAAGTGAAATTTCAGTGGTGGGATGAGTGTGAGAAGAGTTTCCAGGAGTTGAAGACTCGACTCACTACCACACCAGTTTTGACCCAGCCAGAAGGAACAGATGGGTTGGTTGTTTATTGTGATGCTTCCAGGATTGGACTCGGATGTGTTCTAATGTAGCGGGGAAAAGTGATAGCCTACGCCTCCAGACAGCTCAAGGTTCATGAGAAGAACTATCCAACTCATGACTTAGAATTGGCAGTAATGGTGTTTGCGCTAAAAATATGGAGACATTACCTATATGGGGCTCACGTGGATGTATTTACGAATCACAAAAGCCTTCAGTATGTGTTAAGTCAGAAAGACCTAAATCTGCGTCAGAGAAGGTGGTTGGAGCTACTAAAGGACTATGACATGAGCATGTTGTATCACCCGGGCAAAGCCAATGTGGTGGTTGACGCCCTAAGCAGATGGTCTACGAGGAGTGTGGTTCACATTGAGGAAGGCAAAAAGGAGTTAGTGAAGGATGTTCACAGACTAGCCTGGTTAGGGGTGCAGTTGGTGGATTCAGCCGAAGGTGGCGTGGTAATGCAAAGTGGGTCAGATTCATCCTTGGTAGTTAAAGTTAAGTCCAGATAGGATGAAGATCCCATCCTGCTTACACTTAAATCAGGAAGGAGGTTGAGGCTTTCTCTAAAGGGGGAGATGGCATGCTCCGTTACCAGGGTAGATTGTGTGTACTGGACGTCGGTGAGTTAAGATAGAAGATATTGTCTGAAGCGCACAATTCTAAATATTCCATACACCCTGGTGCTACCAAAATGTACCATGATTTACGGGATATCTACTAGTGGAACGACATGAAAAGAGATATTGTTGAATTTGTAGCCAAGTGCCCAAACTGCCAGCAAGTTAAAGTGAAACACCAGAGACCAGGAGGTATGACTCAAGACATCAGCATACCCACGTGGAAGTGGAAGGAAGTAAATATGAATTTCAATATGGGTCTACCTCAGACTCGTCGGCAGCATGACTCAATCTGAGTAGTAGTAGACCGAATGACTAAGTCAGCACACTTCCTCCCAGTTAAAACCATAGGCTCAGCTGAGGACTATGCCAGACTTTACATCCGAGAGGTATTCAGACTCCATAGGGTGCCTTTGGCTATTATTTCAGATAGAGGAACTCAATTCACCTCACACTTTTGGAAGTCCTTTCAGAAGGGACTAGGCACTCATGTCAAGCTCAGCACAGCTTTTCTCCCGCAGACAGACGGGCAAGCTGAGCGGACTATTCAGACCTTATAAGACATGTTGAGATCATGCGTGATCGATTTTAAAGGTAATAAGGATGACCATTTGCCTCTTATCGAGTTTGCGTACAACAACAGTTACCACTCCAGCATTCAGATGGCCCCGTTTGAGGCATTGTATGGTAGGAGGTGCAGATCTCCTATATGGTGGTTCGAGGTTGGTGAAGCTACCTTGATAGGGCCAGACTCAATACGAGGCAATGCAGAAGGTTCAGCTCATCCAAGAAAGATTGAAAACAGCTCAGAGCTGCCAAAAGTCTTATGCCGATGTGTAGAGAAGAGAGTTGGAATTTGCAGTTGATGATTGGGTTTACCTTAAAATTTCGCCTATGAAAGGGGTGATGAGGTTCGGAAAGAAGGGGAAGCTCAGTCCAAGACATTTGGGACCCAATAGAATGTTAAGGCGTATCGGCAATGTAGCCTATGAGCTAGAATTACCTTCAAAATTAGCAGTTGTGCGCCCAGCATTCCATGTGTCACTTTTGAAGAAGTGCATCGGGGATCTAACCTCAGTTGTGCCATTGAACAGTCTAGGAATAAAAGATAGTCTGTCATATGAGAAGGTACTAGTCCAGATCCTTCACCGTCAGGTTCGTAAGTTAAGGAACAAGAAAATAGCTTCAGTCAAGGTTTTATGGAGAAATCAGCAGGTGGAGGGAGCTATGTGGGAGGCCGAAGCAGATATGATGGCCAAATACCCGCACTTGTTCTCTACCGACTCGGTTATAGCTTAAAATGTTAGTTTGCCTTAGAGATTGATTTAGTTGTTAGATTCAATTCATGTGTATAAGTTACTTTTATGAATTTGGATGTATGTATGAAAAGTGAATTTGGTTCAGTTATGTATTTTCAAGCGGAGGTAGTCATTCTGACAGTTTTGGAGTTAAATAATAGTATGAGAAAATTTTGATTTGTTATTCTCTGCTTTCCTATATGTCTTCAAAATTCGAGGATGAATGTTTCCAAGGTGGAGATATTATAATGCCCCGGAAACTCAAAGACTAGATTCGAGACAAAAATCTGAAAATCTGGAAAATCTGCAGAAAATGTTACAGAACAAACTCACCTAATGGGTCTTTGAGAGACCTAATGACTCGTTAGATCATTCGTGGGAACGAGGATTGAGATATGATAAAGGAGAGGCAGCGTACCCAACGAAAGACCACACGAGTTGTGGTCAGGCACCACGTCACGTTAGGTCACTGTGAGCAGGCGGGGGTCAGGAATTTAAAAAATTGGGCAGTGTACTTGATGAATTACCTAACGACTCGTTTGTGGTAGTAACATGTCGTCAGGTCCCTCGTGGTGGCCTTCCGAGTTTTTCCAGGCAATCTACCTAACGGGTGTGACCACGAGTCGTGATCAGTGACCACAACCCGTTAGGGTCACCTGACAATTTTTCCCTGCGACTTTCTAAGGGTTATTTAGTAATTTATTATTCTCCTAAGCTTTAAACTACGTCGTTTTGGAGGTAAATTCAAACCTATTAGTGGGAATGATTGGCCTCTCCCCTTATTCCCATGTTCATTCTCAAAAAAATATTGACAAGTCTTTCAAGAACTCTCAGAGCAGGTCTAGGGTTTCTTATTCATCTCAGAAATTCAAGCTTACTCCTCAGGGGAATTTCTTAGCCAGGTATGTGGGAATTCAACAAGTGAATAATTCTTCCCTTGTTTTCCCCAAAAACCTCTTATAGTTTCTCTATCAATTTTAGCTCGGTGCTTTTGAATACGAAGAGATTAGCTGTTGTTTTTCGTTAATTTCGCATAAAATGGTATCCATGCTTATTATTGATATGATCTCTATCAGTTCATACCTAAATTGTTGATGTTATTGCAAAAGTGAATTTAAGCCCTAAATTTTCAAGTAGAGACTATTTTGTATTAAATTCTGCCTAGTTTGTGAAGTGGGATTTGGGCAGAATTTTCTAGAATTTTTTGTTGTTATATGTCGAGTAAATACTCCATTGATAAGAATGATTTTAGCCTTGTCGGATGAGATTTCTTTAACTCTTGAAATTTTATCATATTATGGAATTCCCGTGTTGTTGGAATGAGTTGAGTTTTCTATTAGCTGCTTAGTAGTTCAGTTCAGTTAGAATGTAGAACCTCTTCAGAACTATCTAGAATTTGTCAACTGATTAGTTTGACTTCAGTCTTTTCCCGAGGTGTCAGTGGTGCCTCCCAGTTATCAGAATCAGACATAGAACTCAGTTTCTTTGGTCCACTAGGCGGTTATGAAACTTTAGATAAATAGCTCTGACTAGCCTCAAGACTCCTAATAGATTACAGTTTGTTCTTAGATGGTTACAACGCTTCTAGATAAGCAGCTCTGACCAGTCTAGAATCCTGTTTCAGAATCTGGTCCGATAAGACTCTCAGGGTACTTTCAGTCATGTATCCCTGACTAGTCTTGGACCCTAGTTTTGAGCTATCATCTTAGTATGCAGTTTAGAAATTCTAGTGGAAGTAGGACTTAGCACCGAGCGGACCAGGGTTCCAGCCCTTTAGGTTCCCAAAACTATGTTGCTAGCGTAGGTTATAGTATTTATTGGCCTGATTGGCCCCAGACTTATGTGATTACCCAGTTCATGCCTTTATACCCTTGAAAGGTATATTGTATCCTACCGGTGGGGTGTATACTTTGGACTCCACGTTTAGCTCACCTGGTTATCTGTCAGTTATAGACTCTCCCACTAGTAAGTCCAGTCCAATTTCAGAATAAGCAGCTTAGTTCAGTTGCAGCTCTATTAGTTTAGTTTAGTTCAATTTAGTATCTCAGACTTAGTATTTTCCGACTTAGGGCATGTCTTGACCATCAGACAGGGTCATTTTGACCATCTCAATTTACTTCAGTATTTCAGTTCAGTCTACATATTGGTCATTGCATGTCATATCAGTTCAGACATTTTATTCAGTTATGTTTCTCCCACTTACTCAGTACATTCAAAGTACTGACGCATACTTTATGCTGTATCGTTTCATGATACAGCTACAGGTTCCCAAACTCAGCACCGTTAGTCGCCGCAATTCAGATCCTCCTCCTCAGCAGTTGAAGTGTGAGTTCTCATCATTCGAGGGAATTATTTCATTTCTTTTAGTTAGTTTATTATTTTATCTAGACTTAGAGTTAGCTGGGGGCTTGGCCTAGCAACTCATCAGTTAGAAGGCTTTCAGACTGCAAATATTTTAAACCTTATGTTTTCACTTTTATTTTTTTCATAAATGTTGTTATGTTATTATTTAAAAGCTTCTGCTATAGTTGTTTTACTCAAAATACAGGTGTATGAGACCAGGGGTTGACTTGGGGTCACTTGTGACTTCAAGTACCGTGTCCCGTCCAGGATGTAGACTCAGGGCGTGACATTCGTGGGGTGAGTCATGACCAAGCAGGGAATAATTTTATTGAGAATGAGGCAGTGTACATCATGGATGGTGACCACGAGTCATGGTAACCAGGTAACAAGTCGTTATATCTTCCGTTACGAGCCCAGAAGACTTGAGAAGTAGTGAACCTCACGAATGACTCCACGAGTCGTGGCCCTTGATGACGAGTCGTTAGGTCCCTCATGGGACCATCTAGTAGATACTTTCCGCGAATTTAGTAAGGGCTTTTCCGTAATTTCTAAGATTCTAAGGCCTAAACTACGTCGTTTTGAGTTATGAATGATGACTTTTAAAGGGGTTAAGTTCATTTTAGGCCATTTACATACATGCATGCAAGGTGGAAGGTGAGAGGGGGTGATCAAGCTTAGTGTTCTTCAATTTCTCTTCAATTCCTTCTTGGGCTATCAAGGAAGTGTAAGAATCAGCTACCAACAGTTATGTAGGGTTATGAATGGATGATTCCTTTCACACCCATGCCCAATCCCTCTCTAAATCATGAGATTTCTATGTCTAATTTATGGGGTTTTAACCCAATGTATGAATTTCCTAATTCTTTATATGGGTATGATTTAAATATGTTTCTACCATTGAATTATGACGCATGGGCAAATTTTTTAATGTTTTCAAAAATCATGTTTCAAGTCTTATGAATTAAAAAGCCCATTGATGGAACGTTTATGAAAGAAGAAATTTGAGATGAATGTATGATTATGATGAGATTTTATGATGAAGAGCATGATTTCAAGCTACCCATGTTTATAATCATATTTCCAATGTGAATTGAGTATTTTCAAGCATGATAAAGCTTTGAGCAATGCCCACATGTTCAAAGTATTATTTATGATTTCCCGAATTGAGCTTACCACATGGTTTTGGAGCGAAGACTCCTAATTATCTTTCAGCTCATGGTATGGTTTGAGTTAAAGCTTCTCATATGCATGATTTCATATTTTAGATGCATTTGATTTTTGAACTTCGTCAATATACGATATTGAGCTTCGTTAGATAACAATGTAGAGCATATGCATGATTTCATATTTGAGATCTATTTGATTATTGAGCTTCGTCAAGAGACGATGTTGAGCTTCGTTGAATAACAATGTAGAGCATATGCATGTTGTTGTGAGTAGTTTCTGGCATCGAGTAGGCTAAGGGTCGATCATCCTATGCCTCAAAACTATGCACCAACGTTGGTTTAGACTATTATATATATTACTTCGGGACCTCCCTTGCGAGCTATCGCTAGCCCTATTGGCTCACGAGCTTGCTATCAATATCATGGTATCGTCCCTAACCCTGGCAAGGCTTGGGACGGCTCTACCCACTTGAGTGTAATAGTTGGGACCACCAGCTCTATCGTGCTATGTTGGTTAAAAGACGAGTCTCCCATTGTTCCTCATGATTTTAGTCATGCATGTTTATCATTCATGAGATTTCTATATCTATATATATGTTCTAAAGCGGGTTTGACTCAATGTTCAGTTTTTACTTATAAATATTATACTTCATCTTTGAGTCAATTGATTCAGTTATGATGTATATTATGTTACGATGAGATCATGATTTTAGAAAGAATGCATGAAAGCCCTACTCTCAGATTCTTACTGTCTATGTTTTACATTATGCACGTCTTAAAATAATTTTACTTATTTAAGCAGTTTTACTTACCTTGCATACTCGGTACATTCCACGTACTGACCGCATACTCTATGTTGTATCATTTCAAGATACAGGACTCGACTCTCAAGCTCATCCCCGCTCTTAGTTAGTCTTTTGAGATAGCATCCTATGTTGTGGGTGAGTCCTCATCTCCCGAGGACTAGACTATTTAGATTTTCTTCATGTATTTTCAATTTCAGCTTGTTGAGTTAGTTGTGGTCTTGTCCCATCAACTCGTCATGTTTAGAGGCTTTTCAGACAAAAGATATATTCATCTTCAAATTGTGTATTCTGATGTTATGCTTGATTTAGACTTCCACAATGATTATCTTGTTGATTCTTCTATTTTATTGATTGAGTTATATATATGCTTATGTCATGGGTCGACTTGAGGTCTTTCGGGGTTCTTTGTCCTGTGTTGAGATACGAGCCTCCGTTCGAGTCATGATATAGATTCATGAACCGAGTCTGGCCCAATTAAAGTAGCTTCACCAACCTCAAACCACCTGATAGGAGATCTACACCTCCTACCATACAATGCCTCAAACAAGCCATCTGGATACTAGAGTGGTAGCTGTTGTTGTATGCAAACTTGATGAGAGGCAAGTGATCATCCGAACTGCCCTTGAAATCGATAACACACGCTCTCAACATATCTTCTAGGGTCTGAATAGTCCGCTCAGCTTATCCATCTGTCTGCGGGTGAAAAGCTGTGCTGAGCTTGACTTAAGTACCAAGTCCCTTCTGAAAGGACTTCCAGAGGTGAGAGGTGAACTGGGTACCTCTCTCTTAGATAATGGACAAGGGCACCCATTGAAGTCTGACAAACTCATGGATATAAAGCCTAGCATAGTCCTCAGCTAAATCCGTAGTTTTAACTGGAAGAAAGTGTGCTGACTTAGCCGTCCGGTCTACTATTACCCAGATGGAATCATGTTGTCGGCGAGTCCGACATAGACCTGTAATAAAATCCATATTTACTTCTTCCCACTTCTATGTGGGTATGCTAATATCCTTAGTCATACTTCCTGGTCTCTGGTGTTCTACTTTGACTTGCTGGCAGTTCGCACTTAGCTACAAATTCAGCGATGTCTCTCTTCATGCCGTTCAACTAGTAAATATCCCGTAAATCACGGTACATCTTAGAAGCACCAGGGTGGATGGAATACCTCGAACTGTGTGCTTCATCCAGTATCTGTTGTCTCAAATCACCCCCAACTGGTACGCACAATCTACCCTGATCCTGGGTAGGGGATACCTGCTCTTGACTGTGACTTTGTTCAATTGATGGTAATCGATCCACATTCTGAGGGTACCATCTTTCTTTTGCACGAAAAGCACTGGAGAACCCCAGGGAGAGATGTTGGTCTGATAAAACCTTTATCAAGAAGGTCTTTTAGCTTCTCCTTTAACTCCTTAAGCTCAGCTGGAGCCATTCTGTAAGGAGGGATGGAGATGGGCTAAGTATCTGGAGAAGGTCTATACCGAAGTCTATTTCCCACTCAGGAGGGACTCCAGGGAGAACTTCGGAAAACACATTAGGGAACTCGCTGACAACTGGTACTGATTTAGATAGTTGGGGTCTCCGAGCTGGAATCTTTGACCCAAATTAGATGGTAAATTCACCCTTTGGAAATAAGCTTCTGGGCCTTAAGATAGGAAATAAACCAACCCTTATGCGTTGAACTACTGCCTGTCCACTCTAACACTGGCTCATTAGGAAACTGAAATTTGACAATTCAAGTTCTGCAGTCGACTGAGGCATAACCGGAGTGTAATCAATCCATTCCAAGAATGAGGTCAAAGTCGACCATGTCTAACTCTACAAGATTAGCTGGAATGACCTTATTGAAGACTGAGACTGGACAGTTTCTATACACCCGACTGGCTCTAAATGACTCGCCAACTAGGGTGGAGACTAAAAATGATTCTGAGAGGACCTCTGGGATGATATTGAAATGGACTTCTACATAGGGATTCATGGATGAAAATGTGACTCCTGGATCTAGTAGGGCATACACGTCTAAATGGAAAAGGCATAACATACCCATGACCATGTCAAGTGAGCTCTCCTAATCCTGATGAGAAGATAATGCATAAAAATGGTTTTGGTGTTGACCGCCATCCATACCTGAAGTGTTGGCCACTGAACTGGTTGGCCTGCTGGAGCTGCTGAAGTAGTGGATTGTGATCTTCCTCATCCTGCTAAAAGGCATTCCTTAAGCCGATGACCAAGTTGTCTACAACCAAAACAGCTCTCTCGACCCTAAAGACACTCTCCTGGATTTTCTTGCCACACATAGGGCAAGATGGATACCTGTTGCTAGCACTGTAGCTCTGGGACTGATAGCCAAATGATCCATCCCTCTGATCCTGGAGGGACCGAAAGGTAGGGGCGCTGGCTGAGTTGGGTGTTGGAGCCCTTTGCTGTTGCTGCTGCTGTGGGCGGCTACTACTGCCAGACCTCTAGTGGTTATAATCTGATTGGCCAGTCCTTGCCTGCTTGTTCCACCACGCTATGTCCTTTAGCTTTTCTGCCTCAATCTGCTGGGAATGAACAGCAAGGCTGGAGAGGTCAATATCCTTAATCAGCATCGCTGTCCTGCACTCTTTGAGGACCAAGTTCGACACCCCATTAACAAATTTCAGCATACGAGCCCTTGGCTCGGCTACCATCTTTGGAGAATATTTAGACAGTCTGGTGAACTCCAATGCATACTCCTCCACCGTCCAATTTCCCTGTCTTAGATTCATGAACTCCTCCACTTTTTCCTCCTGAGCTCCCGAGGGAAGAATCTATCTAGGAAGGCTGTAGTGAACTCCTTCCATTCCATCGGTCCTGCTCCCGCTAGCCTCCCCTCCTTCCACTGTTCATACCAAACCTAGGCTACCCTTTTAGCAGGTAGGCATCCAAGTCGGCACTCTTCGAGGAACTGACACCCATGATCCAGGTGATCTTTTTAATCTCATCCACGAACTCTTGTGGGCCCTCTCCCACCTTAGATCCGTGGAAATCTGAAGTGTTCATCCGAGTGAAGCCCCAAACTCAGAAAGCTACTACGAACCCATTATTGTTGATTGGAACCACCTGCTGGTTCACCTGGTTGATAACTGTCTATGTGAGCAATTGGATAGCCACCCTGAACTCTGTTGTAGACACTGAGTCGTCTTGAGGGGCTACTGGAGCTGGTGGGACAGGTCGGTGAGCGTTACTGGCCCTTCTTCTATTACCACATCACGGAGGCATAATTTACTAAAACGAAACAAAGCACGAGTTAGGAGAACGACTTTGGAATTGAATTTTTAATGCACAATAAAGAGTATGAACAAAAGGGAGTTTTCCTAAAAACATCTCATAGCCTCCCCGTTATAAATGTGGCACGCTTCACACCCATGAAAGAGACTCTACTCGATGCGGCTTTTAGACATCCGAAGATAATTTAAACCTAGTGCTCTGATACCAAGTTTGTCACACCTCGAGTTTATACCCTGGATGAGACACAATACTTAGGATCACAAGTAACCCCAAGTTAACCCATGGTTTATCATAACACTGGCTTTTCTAAATAAAACACAGCGAAAGCTTTAAATAATGAAATCATTTAAGAAAAACTGATATAATGTCATAACCCGAACGGAGGTCCGAATCTAGACACGGGACAAGGATCCCCGAGAGACTCCAAGTCGACCCATGGGATGAACATACATCTAACTAAATATCAACAAAGTAGAGTACTTAGCATAACGGCATAGCGGAATCATAAACATGACAAAACATTGAAAGTGGAATATACTACATTCATAACAGCTGAATGCTACATTTAGTCTGAAAACCTCTAGCATATCTGATGGGTTGATGGAACAAAACCCCCAACTAACCCGGCAAGTTTAAAATATCGAACATGAAAAGATAACTGATATCAAACTGGTCCTCGGAGAATGAGGACTCACCAAGAGTTGGTTGCAAATCTTCGGAACAAGCTAATGACAGTGTTGGGTCTGAAGATCGGAGATTGTATCATAAAACAATACAATATAGAGTATGCTGTCAGTACTTGAAATGTATTGAGTATGCAAAGTAAGTAAAACTGCTTAGAAAAGTAAAATCATTTAAAACATGCGTAATATTAACATAAACAAAATAAGAGTCGGTGAATAGAGCTTGCATGCATTCTTTTTGAAAATATGATCTCCACATAACATAACATCATAACTGAATCAATTGACCGAAGGCTGAAATCTGATAATTATACATAAAACTGAACATTGGGTCAAACCTGCTTTACAACATATATACACATGTATATCATGAATGATGAATATGCATGACTGAAATCATGAGGAACAATGGGAGACTCGTCTTTTAACCGACATACCACGATAGAGCTTATGTGGTCCCAACTATCACACTTAAGTGGGTAGAGCCGTCCAAAGCCTTACTAGGGCTAAGGAAGATACCATGATATCGATATCAAGCTCGTGGCCCAATAGGGCAGGGGATAGCTCACAAGGTAGGTCCCGAAGTAATATATATGCATATATATATATAAGTATACGTTGGCACGTAGTTCTAAGACATAGGGTGATCGACCCTTAGCCTACTCGGTGCTAGACACTACTCCCAAAAACATGCATGTCAATTGACGAAGCTCAATAATCTATATATCTCAAATCTAAAATCATGCATATGAGAAGCTTTATCTCAAACCATACCACAAACTGAAAGACAATTGGGAGTCTTCGCTCCAAAAACCATGTGGTACGCTTAATTCGAGAAAATCATGAATCATACTTGAACATGTGGGCAATGCCCAATACCTTAACATTCTTGAAAATACTCAATTCACATTGAAAACATGATTATAAACATGGGTAGCTTGGAAACATGCTTTTTATCGTAATATCTTGTCATAATCATACATTCATCACAAATCTCATCTTTCATGAACTTTTCATAATTGGGCATTTTGATTTAATGACATAGAACACGATCTTTCATTGAAAATAACGTAAAACTTGCACATGAATCATAATTCAATAGTAAAAACATATTTAAATCGTACCCATGTAGAGAATTAGAAAATTCATGCATTGGGTTAAAACCCAATAGATTAAACATAGAAAATTCATGATTTAGAGAGATATTGGGCATGGGTGTGAAAGGAATCACCCACTCATAACCCTACATCCTGGGGAAGATTATATTTTACCACTCCTTGAAAGTCCAATAGAAAATTGAAGGAAAACCTGAAGAAGAACAAGCTTGATCAGCTCCCTAATTTTCTAACTTTGCATGCATGATTATAAATAAGCCTAGGATAGGTTTTACCCTCACAAAACACTACATTTAGAGCCTTAAATGACGTAGTTTAGGACCCTAAGACTTAGAAATGATGAAAATGCCCTTAATGAAATTACTGAAATTTCTGCACTAATGGTGACAATGACCGTCCTAACGGGTCGTTCTTGGATACCACGACTCACGGTATCCATCTGTCGTCTTCACTGCCTGACTTCACATTCTTAAGTTCGATCCCACGACACAGCAGGACGAGTCGTCCCTTCAGACAACGATTCGTTATATCGCCCGTTGTTTCCACCTAGACGACCTGTACCAAGACTTCCCACGACTCACACCACGACTCGTTCTTCCTTCCAACTAGTCGTGGTTTTCTTCCGTTACCTCGACTGGAGGTTTTGATTCTCCTTCCCACGACTGCTTACCACGACCCATTACTCCTCACAACGGGTCATCCAACAACCCGTTACTCCTCCCTTAGGATGAGGACCAGTCCCACCACGACTATAAACAATGACTCGTGGTAACAAACAATGGGTCGTTGCTTGACCCGTTACTTCCAACTGCCACCTGTCCAGACTTCATCATGGATGCTTCCCACGGGTCATTGGTTGGACCAACAATCTGTTAGGTGACCCGTTCTGTGGGATTTTTCCATATTCTGCCAACTTCAATTTTTAAATCCCGGGTCTAACATTAGGAACTTCCGGGGTATTACATATAATAGTAAGTTCATACAACTGAAAGAACAACAATACTGAACATCTGAAATTCTGTCTGAAAGCCATCTACTAAGGATGAGTTGCTAGAACAAGCCCCCAGCTAACTCTAAAATCTAACTGAAAGGAAATTAACTGAAGTAAATGAAATGTCATCCTTGAAAGATGAGGACTCACCATTGCTGCTGCTGAAATCACCCGAAGAGATCTACTAACGGTGCTGAGACTGAGAACCTACAGCTGTATTCTCCAATTAAACTCTTAGGTATGGCTTAGGGTTTCCAGGGCATTACAAGTTTCAATACAAAGAATGCACCGAATTTGTACTACATTCAGAACTTGAAAAGAGATCCTACAGAGACATTCAGGGAATATGCTATCTGTTGGAGGTCCGAGGCTGACAGAGCGCGACCTCAAATGGAGGAAGTTCAAATAAAGGATACCTTCATGCTGAATCTATACCCGCAAGTATATGATAGGTTGACGTTGGTTAGTGAGAAGAGTTTTGCCGAAATTATCAAATTAGGTGAAAAGATTGAGGATGGTATCAAGAATGGTACCATTATCGACTGGGGAGCATTGCAAGCAGCTAGTAAGACTTTGCAGTCAGGTAGGACCACTGAGAATAAGAGCATGAAAGTGCTGAATGTCGTATCACCTACAGAAGGGCCGAAAACTCCTTGGAGCTACTAAGCACCTCCACTCCAATACCAAGTGCCTCCATTTCAATCTCTTGCACCAATATACAATCACCCAGTGCCGTTCTACAACCCTACTACTTATCATGTCCATAATGCACAACCTACAAATTTTCAACTTCCTCAACCTACATTTCAAGGGCCGCCAGTTTTTCAAAATCCACCGAGTCGACAATCTTATCAGCCTTCGAGACCCCGATCAAATTCATCCAAGAAGTATACTTCTTTGGGTGAGCTTATAACCCAACTGTATGAAAGATTAAAGGCTGTCAGCTACATCACTCTGATTCCCACAATAGTGATGGGTACACATGCAAAATGGCTCGATCATACTAAGATTTGCCACTATCATTTAGGGATAAGAGGACACACCACAGAAGAGTGTCGAACTTTGAAAGATAATATTCAAGAATTGATTGATGCCAAGTTGATACACCCAAAATGAAAGTTGATGCCCATTTAAGATATTGAAGTTGAAGCTATCCTCAGTTTGATTTGTTCCCTCATTTGATAGTTTTTACTATTTGTATTCTGAAGAACCTGATTTCCGTTGAAAAGGGACACGTAGGCGCCCCTATAAGGGTTCGGTCTATATCTTAATAAAATTTTCTTTTGCCTTTCTAAATATCAACTGGGGAAGAATTTTTTAGAGGATCTCAAAAGTTCCATCAAATCAAGTTTTTCACCAGACAATTACGGTAATGATTGGCAAGCTATAGAATTGGGACAAAATTTTTTTAGAGGTCCTCAAAAATTTCATCAAAATGACATCTCAAGATAAAAGGACGTCTATGGAAGGACGTGACATCTAGCCTGATCATAAATTCAAAGTTTGTGAGATCGGGATAGCAACAGACGAATAGAGGCAAAAATTAGCCTTTTCCCTTTTAAAACTTATAATTTTTCTTTGAGCACAGGAATGACAAGTATAAATTTGCAATCATTCTGTATCCATTATCAACGGTAAATCTAAACTATTTGAAGCTCGTCAATGCCTTGCGAATTATGAACGGGGTTAAGCACTATCCTCTTAGAAAGTTACTCGAAGCTGAACATCATTTTATTTAAAGCTGAGTATTATTATTTTGATTTCTCAATTGGTTAAGAACTACCCTCCAATTTTTAAGGGCTAAATACTGCTCCATGGTTTAAGCACTACCCTCAATTTTTAAGGGCTAAGCACTGTCCAATGGGTTAAGCACTACCTTAAATATTTAAGAGCTAAGCATTGACCTTATCATTTTCTAAATGGTTTAATCACCACCCTTCAATTTTTAAGGGCTAAGCACTACTCTCCAAATTTTAAGAGCTAAACACTGTCCTAGGGGTTAAGCACTACCTAAAATTTTTAAGGGCTAAGCATTTGCCCTATCATTTTCTAAATGGGTTAAGCACTAACCTCAATTTTTAAGGGTTAAGAATTGTCCTATGGGTTAAGCATTATCTCCAGTTTTTATGGGCAAATCATTGTCCTATAGGTTAAGCATTACCCTCAATTTTAAGGCTAAGCACTGCCTTCTAGATTTTGATCGGATTAAGCACTACTCTCTCGAAATTTATTTGAGCCAATCATTATATTTGCAAAATATTATCTTATGCTTATTGACTAATCACTTTTATCCATTATTTTAGAATTTGCAGGCTACTATTGTGTTCTTTCAAGTTACTCTTGTGATTTTGAGTCAAGTTATTATCATGCTACTATGCTATTTTGCTACTCTTATTCTATTCTCAAGCTTTCAAGCTACTTTTAAGCTATTATCGTGTTTCTTCAAGCTACTAGTTTACTGCTTTTGAGCCACTATTATTGTGCTATTTTCACCTTTCTTTTGAATTCTGGATGGGTTAAGCACTACCCTCAAAATTTTAAAAGGCTAAGTGTGGCGCTATTGTTTTTCTGGATGTTGCTCAGGTTAAGTACTACCCTCTCAAAGTTATTCAAGCTACGCATTATTTTTGCAAAATTTAAACATTATTCTTAATTGTCTCTGCCCGTCATCATTTATTTATTTACTTTTCAAGCTCTACCACTTTTCATCGCATATTACTTAGAAGAAATTTTTCGTTTTCATCACACCTTTCAATCTTTTATCTTCCAGATTAGCCCTCATTCTGATATCACTGCATTTTGATACGGAAGTAACAATTTCGTCTACCTCTTTCATCTCTCAATTCTCTCCTTTTCATACTCTTTTCGTTCCTCATTCAAATATCGTATTATCAACTCGCTTTAGGGATCTCATTCATTCCTAATTTAGAACTACACACAGTCTGATTCTCATAGACTCGAGATATGTAGATGGCTTGATACTGAAGTCTCGACCATACATCTTCACAACTCTTATTTTCTTTCGTCCAGTCCCATCGAGATCGTTACTCGGTCGGACAAAATTAGCTACTAAATCAACATTTTTTGCTCAACAATTCATCTGTCATTACCGAGCAAAGAAGGGGCAGTTGTTGACATCCAATTTTGACCTCATATGCCCCGTCTAAGCAGCGTACTAACATATGTATGTATATTTTAAAAAATTATCTTTTATGTAATTGCTCAAATTATCATAAATCTTAGACTTTGAATAATATTCCAAGTTATAATTTTAAAATATTAATTTATATTTAATTTGAATTTATTAATTTTCTAATATTATATAGTTATGTCGTATATAGTATATTGTGTATTAATATATACGCATACATAGTTTCAATTAAATAAGCTTCTATTTTAAAATATATAATTATACTTAAATGTTATAAACTATTTATATAATAATATTTGTATAATTTTTACTTAAATTTTATAAATTTATTTATATCAGTATTTATATAATTTTATCATAAATTAAACTATTGTGTTACTTATTTACTAAATCATTTACAAGTGTAGTATTTTTATTAATTTAATAGCAGCTAATTCAATTTTCCTCCAATTCATTTAAAGTCTAGCCACTTTTTATCTAATTTATGTCAATTCTAACCATTTTGATTAAAAATTTTGGCCACATTTTAAATGTCAATTCAATTTCAATTGAATTTAACCCATCTAACCCGCTCCACCTGATCCTGAAGGCTCCAACTAATCTCAACCCTTCATCTTGTTTAAACCTACAACCAAAATTAAATCTTCTCTATTTCCTTTAATACTCCACACACCCCAAACCCTAATCATTTATCTCATTTTCTCTTTACCATTAGCACCGCTGCATCCCTCTCTACTCTCCCTCATGTCCCACTACCGATTTCGGCAATCTCCAGCCACTCATCGATAAATCAAAACTAGACCATTGCGTCTGGTAAGCGCTAGTGACGCACCGCTGGTAAAATACAAACAAACCACACCGTTTCACCTTCTCCTCTGCCCAATAAGTAGGCAGCAACCACCACCATCCAGTCAAATCCACCACTGAGCCACCGTCATTCTCCCTCCCCTCCTCTTACTAGAAACCGGCCGCAGCCCCTATCAAGCTCCATTAACGCGAGGCAAACAACAGTGCCGTACATCGTAGCCACCCAAACTTGACCTTTTCCTCTTCTGCTCCTCCTCTCGCCGGACACCATCACGACATCTCTCCTCCTCTTTTCTTCCCTATCATCACCAACCTTTGGAGCACAAAGATGGAGTATTCATGGAAGATTCATAAGAATCTGCCTCTTGTTTGATTTTTCTTTTATGTGGTTTTTCATTTTCTTATCGTGATCTCTTTCTTGAAAAGATTTGAAGTATTTGATTTCTGTTTTGAAATGGTATATTTTTTAAAATCCATATATGTTCGATAATATATGTGAGAATCCCTGATTACTGTCCACACAAAATTAGTAATTCTGCATACATATCTTGGACATTGTCATGCTTCACTTCTAACTCGTTTTGTCACATAATCAATTACATAATAGTAAAAATGCTTTGGTTATTTATTTCTTCATAAAATGCATTCATTTGTTAATTATGACAGCTTGGTATTCATTTGTTTCAGTAGGGTAATTTGAAAGTTTTTGTTTTATATTAGTCCATTATAGGATAAATACGGTAACTCAAATATTCCTAGCTTGTGCATTGTATGTAGCCTAATTGATTCTGTTTGTGGAACCTTAATTGCTTCTAACTTCCCTAATATGGTTGTAATTTCCTGTCATATGGGTTCTTAGCAGAGATGACTATTTAGAATACTGTGGTAAGAGTGTCACTTGTAGGACAAATTTCGTACTTGTTTATATTTGGCAAAGTAAAATTTCTATTGATTTATATTCCCTTTTTGTTTTCTATAGTTGAGTATTTGACAGTTTTAATAAATATTCATTTAGGCTAGGTTCTTTATTCTTGCATCTAATTGATTCAATTATGTTAATTAAGGAAAGAAATTTCCCAATTGATCTCTCTAAATATCCCTTTACACCCTCTCTTTAAACTTGAGCACTTGTTATTTATGTTAAATTCTGATTCTGCACTTGATCATTTCCTTGTTTATTTCTGGCAAACTTTGATGATTGATTTTACACTTGTTTATTTTTAGCAAACTTTGATGATTGATTTACCTTCTCTGGTTAAGGAAAGCCAACTTGACAAACTCTTTTATTTTCTTAATTGACAACTAATTATAGCAAAGTATGTCTAATTTTATATAACCTGTTTCATTAATTAAGGAAGGGAGATTCCTTTAAATGATTTGCTCACTCTAGGGCTATAAGGACAGGCCTTCAACTCTTTTGAAAAGGGGGAATTTCTCCTTCTCTTTATAAATTACTACTTTCAGCATCTCTTATTTCTTCTTCGCTCCTCTATTAATGTTAACTCCTCTATTCCTCCTCAATACAAGCACTGCTCGGAATGCATAAGATTCTTGTGATCTTGATGTGTTGAGGTTCGAGTCTCAATCATTAAAAAGGCGTTTCTTGAAATTGTGAATTTTTTGTTATACTATTTTACCGGAATTCTAATTAACTGATCAGTCATTTTGCATTCACCACTTGTCTTCTATTATAGTAAATATGAATCCCTTTAACACCTTGGTGTTTCAAATTCCTTGCATAGCAATATATATCTGAAATTTTTTCGTCTAATATATTCGTATGCTTGACTAATTATATTTAAAATTTTAAAAAAGTTATGATTCCTTGAGTCCATAATATATTTGTGCATGCATATTTTATTGTATTACTAGTTTAACAGGTTCTTCTCGATTTAGAATGAAGAATCGCCGGGATAAAAGAAGGCTATGGAAATTAGTTTAATATTATTATTTTTTCTTGTTCATTTGTTGTATTTGTTTAGTTACTTATTTTTACAGCCTTGTAATAATTGTAATAATGCTGATAATAGTGAAAAGGATTTATGGGGGTGGGGTTTTGTCTGTGCTCTCGTCGTGTTTTCTAGTTTTCTAATATAAATCTCATATAGAAAGCATGCCTATAGGATTAACACGAATTTAAATATTATATAGAGATCATGCCCATAGGATTTTAATGTAATGATATAACATTAGATATCATGCCTATAATAATTAAAGCAACTAGATTGAAGCATGTCATAGGGATCTCGTTTGTAAGGATTAGTGTATGTATGATTACTGTCAAGTTCTAATCCAATGGTATTAACACGTTCAACAAACTGGTTTATATATACCATGCATATAGGTTTAAAATCTGATTAATAATAACATGTCTGAATTAAGTTTTTTGGTGCATGTGGCATGTCTTATGTTACAATGCAGATATCCTGTCTATAAGAAATTAATAAGAGATTCTGCAATCTGTTTCTTTTCGTATGTGTGATTCCCATCAGAAACCTGCTTGTCTGATCCACCATCTTTCATCTGTATCCGAGAACTAGGAACCTTGACTATAAGATTAATAATAATAAAATTTCATGCATATATATGTGTCACTAGAGATTCTGTCTGTAGGGATACAACTGTGATACACCAATCTTAGAAATAGAAATCATGCCTGTAAGTCATTCATATGGATATGTTAATTACTTTCCACTAAGGAATCTGTCTACGGAACCATTTTGTTATATAGTGGAGGTCATGTTACTATCTGTTTATATGTGCATATACACTATGTTTATGGAGTCATGTACCATTTGTTTAAATTAAAAATCCTTTTTAACTGGGTTATATTATGTGCTACCTGATTCTTGCATTAGAGATCATGTATATAGGACCTATTCATATGTTTAGAAATCATATTCATAGCGTATATACGCACATTCTTTGAAGCTATGTTTATAGAGTTTATTCGATTCGAGACTACATGAAACTTTTATATGTTTATTATCATATATTTACTTTCGACGCTAATCACTATTAACAGCCCTAAGAGCTTTAGATCCCAAATCCATAGTAGCAGTCCAAACGCCTCTTAGACATTAGGCTTAGGACGGGTAGGCACATGTTAGGGCTTTAGTATTTTTTTTTCTTTAGAACGATTTTAGGATTAGTAACTAATTAATTAGGTGGATAGTGGGACATGATAGTCTATGCTCACTGAATAATACGAGCAATCTAAATAGTTGTGAAGTATTATTTAAGTTGCACGGGGTGATCCCATTAGGTTAAAATAGCTCTCCCTCCCCCGCCCCCACCCATTTTAAATACAGAACTATGTTTGACCTGATTCCCTTCAGGGATACGTAGGTACCTCTTCGAGGTTCGGTCCAATTCTTCTAAATTTTATTTAGTTTTGTTACGTCATTCTTTGCATTTTTCATTGCCTTATTTATTTTATGAATTACTGAAATTGTAATGCCCTATATTTCAATTCAACCGTATTTTCTCTCGCTTATCTTATTTGTCTCTCCATTTTTTGTTTCTTTTATTTGTTAAAAGTTTGTAACATTATGCTAATTCTTACTGTTATTTTATCAAATTATTTATATGTTGGAAAAACCTTTAGAATAATAATAATCTCTTTTTAAAATGTCATCTCAAACTTCTTTCTTCTCGCCCGTCAGATCTTCATTATTTTAATTGCTTAGTTAAGGTTTTCAATTCTTCGTTAAATCACCTAGTTAATTTAATTAGATTTTAAACAAAAGAGAAAAAAAGCGTTTAAAATCAACCTGATTTCCTCACTAGTTAATTCCCACATAATAAATGAATCTGAAAGGGACCCACATTTGTGGACCTCGAAAGGTGCCTAACACCTTCCTTTCGAGGTAATTTGAACCCTTACCCGAATCTAGCAACTTAGGCTAGTTAAACAGACTTTTAGCATAGAATGATGCCCTAACGCACCATTATTCATTAGGTGGGAACTCTCCTCTTTATTTCATCCAAAAGAGTTGGCACATGTCAAGTTCTGCTTTTTGCGAGGAAAATGGGGCGCCACACTAGTAATGCAAGATTCATTGAGAATGGTGAGGTTAGTAGGAGTGTTGAACGACGAAGAGTGAAAATAAATGAGATGAGGGTAACTATATCATTATCCATGTATGCACCTAATTCCATACCAATAACAATATTGTTCCTATTTGTCGAAGTACTCTTTGACAATACTGAACAACATTTGGAAGAAGCACTTCAGGAAGGAACTAACTTACAAATATCTGACACAAATGAACCACAAAGAGTGTCACTAAGGAAATATCAAAAAGAAAAAATTAGCTACTTCAGATGATTATGTGGTTTATTTGCAAGAGTCAGATTTTGATATTGGACTTAATAAAGATCCGATTTTATTTTCACAGGCTATAAAAAGTACTGAGTCTGATAAATGGATAGATGCCATGAAGAAGAGTTAAAATCCATGGAATATAATAAAGTCTAGGATTTCATTAAATTCCCAGAAGGTTATAAAAGAATCAGGTGTAGATGGGTCGTTAAGACCAAACTTGATTCAAATGATAATATTGAATGATATAAAGCCAAACTTATTGCCAAGAGTTATACTCAAAAATAAGGCATTGATTATAAAGAGACCTTTTCACCGGTCTCAAAGAAAAACTCATTAAGAATTATTATGGCTTTGGTGGCTCATTATGATTTAGAGTTACACCAAACGGATGTGAAAACTGTCTTTCTTAATAGAGACCTCGAGGAGGAAGTTTATATGGACCAACCAGAGGGTTTCAAAATTAAAGAAAATGGTCAAATGGTATGTAAGCTAAAGAAGTCAATATATTGACTTAAACAAACCTCACGATAATGGTATATAAAATTTAATGATATCATAACATCTTTTGGATTTAAGGAGATTACCGTTGATCGGTGTATATATTAAAAGATCAGTGGGAGCAAGTTTATATTTTTAGTCCTATATGTTGATGACATTTTACTTGTTGCTAATGATTTAGGTATATTGTGTGAGATAAAAGACTTTCTCTCTATGAATTTTGAAACGAAAGATATGGATGAGGCATCCTATGTAATAGGGATAGAAATATTTCGTGATAGATCACAAGGATTATTGAGATGACTTTTCGTTAAATTAAATTAAACTAAAAATAAGACTGATAGGGCAAAAAAATATATAAATATGTATATATAAAGTCTTTATACTTTTGCCACTATCACACAAATTGAACTTCATTTCTTCAAGGACATTTCGGCACTTCCCATTTTCTATTTTAGATATCACGATTTAGAAAATTAATTCAAATATATGGAGTAAATCAACAAAAAATGTGCAAAATTAACTCAGTAAGATACAAACCAATGTATTTGTAAATTAAGTTGAGATAGAAAAGATCTAAAAGAGATTGACATATCATGTAATATGAACTCAAATAGGGAAGTCAACATTATTAGCTATCTATGTTTCTTTTTGGGAGATACATGAGTTCAATATGGTACATTCGCATTCTCCGGGCTTCAAAAAATATAACAACATATGTTTACATCCCGAAACTTAAACTTCTCCTCTTCTTCTTTTTCTTCTTCTTCTTCTTCTTCTTCTTTTTCTTCTTCTTCTTTTCTTTTTTCATTTTTTAAGGCTGCCAGCATAACAAAATATGTATTACTAAATAAAAGAAAAACATTTAGATTCCAAACTATAAAACTTAACTTTATACATACTCCAACAATGTGAAATTGATTTGAATTGTTGATGAAGCAACTGAATGAGACAATTTAAGCAATGGTGGCAGATTATATTCAGCCAGCCTCTTTCATGTCTACTCCTTGATGATGGATAACTTAATTCCTTTACCTTAAGGTAGTGAAACCCATGGCTTAGTACCCTTCTCAAGAGTGGGCACTTTGCCAAATAAAGTAAGAGGATTGTATCTTTCAGATACTAATACATTTAGTGTAGAATAAAATCATTCGTCTGATAATTAATATAGAATAAAACAATTTTAGAAAGAAAGAAAAAAAGACGCATCTTCAACTAATAAAGAAAACTTTTATAATTAAAAATTGAGTTTCATATTCTTATTGGAGCACAAAATAGGCACTAAACTAATAACAACATTGAGAAAGAAAAGAACACTAATGAGATAGAGATATATATTAATGATAAATTATCAACTTCATATATACTAAAGTTTGCATGTTCTTCATGATACATAGCCAGTCAATTTGTTCATATAATATAATGAACTATTTTGTGCTTCAGATGCTTCTTCAAACCTCTAACAATTTTGATAATTCATGATTTTTCTATCTTTCCTACTTTGTTGAAAGAGAAAACTCAAACCTCTCAATTCTCATTATAAATGCATGTCTACATGTAGAGATGTATAACTGCTAATGGTTTCAAGAAAGGACTAGGACAAGGTGAATTTATAATAAATAGTGATAATTGAGGCACTTATTCTTATACTAATTATATAGATAATAAGGGAAAACATAAAAGAAGGAGGAGAAAAATGATAGAATAGATATATATTACATGAAAATGCGAGAAAACCACCAAAAATCTGAAGAAGAAAAAAAAGAAAGTAAAAGGGGAGGAAAAAGGTAAAAAAAGATGAATCCTTAGTCAAAGAACCATGTCATATCATTATGTTATACACCACAATTATAATATAGATAGATTAATAATTGTGGCATAAACACCAATAATAAGAAAAAATGAAAAGAAAAATGAAAGAAACTTCTTGTGAAAAAAGTTTCATATTGAAAAGGAGCAAAATAATAATAGGAAGAATTGAAAAAAAAATATGGAATAAAAAAGAAAAAATTGTTATGCAATAGACTACATTTGCTTAATTAATATTTCTAGTAATAAAAAAGAATTAGTAACATAATATGAAAAAAAAAGTTATAACATATATTTGAGTAATTATAATTGATAAAACTCTACAAATATAGCGCTAATTAAAATCACAAAAAAAATAGTTCTAAAAACTGAAGAAAAAAAAAGTAAATAAAGAAGTTTGTTTTTTCTTGCAAATCAAGTAAAGTTTGCTCATAACATCTCTTGTGACCTCCTCACGCAGTGTTTCACATTCTTCACAAACTAAGTCTTATTATCCCTCCACTCTTTCGTCGCATCAATGTTCGCCGTGACTCATCGTTCGGACTCGTATACATCGAAATTATACTCAGCATGATACTCTCCACCGTATGCATCGGCGTCCACCGATCGCTCGCTAGCTCATAGAAATTCGGATCATCACCGGGGGATAGAGGATTGATATACAAACCCGACCGTTCGGATAAACATTCGGATGCTAGATCTTCGTGATGAATTTCACCGTCGGCAGATAGTTTGGGTAATCCATCGGAAAACTCATCGTGGCATTAAAGAATCCGTAGTCGAATAAAGTTTCTGGCGGATCGATGATTGAGATGCTCCACTCAAAAACGTTGTTGTTGTCGACTAAATCGGTGGAGAATCCAACGACCGGGGTGTCGGTTTAGGTCTTTGAGCTGTTTTTGGAGGAGAAGAGTGGCCTGTAATGAAGCTTTTTTTAACAAAAAGAGAGAAAGGAGAAAAAAGAGTTTTTCTATTAGGTATTAGGTGTATTAATTATACTTAATTTGCATGAAGGAGATGATGTTACGTGGATTAATTAGACTTAATTAGATTTTATTGAGTTAGATTTATGTATTTAATTGAATTTTTATTGATAATTCATTTAGTTAATAATATAAATTAATTCAAAAATATGCAAAAAAAAAGGAGAAAATGCCAAAAAAATCATAAAAAAAAAATATATATATGAATGGAGCTCAAAGAGGCATGTCAGATCAGCATCCTGTAAGTCTCCTTTATATATATATATATATATATATATATATATATATTGATTATTTTAGATGCCTTTTCGTATTTTTGTAAATATTGTTACCTACTTTGAGTATTTTATTAATGTTCCATAAGTATGAATAGGCAGAGGTCATGTTAGTAAAGTAAGCTGCTTCTTGTAGTTTGCAACCTCGTTCTAGTTGCAACCACGTTCTACGTGAGTATGTTCGAACGCTCCTTTTGTTCCGACACTTGAAAATTGATTACTTATCATTCTTTTATCTATTTTTACTTGTTCAGTATTGATTTATCACACCCTTTAAGAAACATAAAAATTGAATGGTAATTTTACTATATCGTTATTTAAATATAATAAATTTAATATTTTAATAAATGACTATAATTAATAATAAGATTAAATTAATTAGAAACTATGTGATAAATTTTCTTTTAATTTTTTAAATTGAGCAAGTAAAAGTATCATCTATTTTTAGTATAGTGGACAATTAAAAGTAGAGCAATTTTCATAAGTAGCTCTAAATAGTAAAATAGTTACACAAAATAGCATGTTTTATCTTAATTACATAAAGTAGCATTTTTTATTTTTTTAAAATACATATTAATAAAAATCTTGACTGATGTATCAAAAATTCAAATCCTTAATTTCCTCCTATATGACACTATTTAGTATCTAATTAACTAAACTCGCGCATTTAATGGGAGAAAATCTCTCTGCGTTTTGATCTCGATTGGTTTTTTACCATATTTAGAGAAGTTTAAACAATTAATCTATATTTGTAAAAACTTCAAAAAAATATAGATTTTGTGGGGAATTACATCCATCCTAGTACTGATATATGTATCTAAACTTAACTACCTACATTCAGAAATTGATACATTTATTTATATTGATATATGTATCAAAAAATCATCTATCTAAATGAAAGTTATATGTTACACTGAAAATATTGATACATCCTAAAAACAGATATACAATCAAAGAGTCTATATTCTGTAAAATTCTATAACATTAGATATTTTATAAAAATTGATATTGTTGTCATATATTGATAAATACGAGGTTAATTTTTCAATTTGTAATTTATTCAAGATACTGATACATGGGCAACAAAGCAATAATGGAAAAAGATTTTCTAAATTGATATACAAATCAATATAAGTAATTTATATTCATGTATCACTGAAAAAAATTGATACATACTAATAACAATTGGTACAAATTTATCGATACGCACAAAGCAATACATTGGTGCATAACAATTCTGAAATTATCAAAAGTCTAATACTGATACATGTATCAAAACCTCAACTACCTACATAAAAGTTATGTGTTTCACTGAAAAATTGATACATACTAATAAGCATAAAAAAATTTAATACATATAAAAATATAACACATAAACACAATATCATCAATTTCAATATTAAAAAAAATAGATACCCAATCAAAGAGTCTTCAATAGTAGTTTTGCTTCGATTTCTTCGGTAATGGTGAAGAAGAGGCTTCTCCATCAGAAAGATTGCTAATCAAATATGAAGCTTCAATTTTTTCGACAATGGTAGATTGCTAATACAATTCGTTGCATCTTCTTCACCAAAAAGTTCAAATCCTTTTTTGTTTTCTCCAGAGATTCTGAATTTGTGTAGTGTTAGGGCTCTATTTTCTACAAATCTAACAAGATTTCCATGATAATTTTTTTCTTCCTTGCCTCAATCAGGATAAAGCCAAACTCTAAATATATTGTCATGGCTAGAGGGGGGGAGGGGAGAGGAAATAATTAATCATGATTGAAGTGATGAGAGAGAAAATTAGATGAAATTTTTGAAAATTTGAAAGAGAAATTTTTGGACAGTTACAATTAGAGAAAAAAGGGGATTAAATTGGAGAGAGAACTCAATAGGTTGGAAAGAGAATATAAAAAATTTGATACACTAGTAATTATTTATAAAAAAAAGGGGCAATTCACTACTTTTTGTAATTATTTTGCTATTTTATAATTTTTTGTAGGTTTGGTAATTATTGTAAATAGCTAGTTAAGTTTGTTTAGTTATGTAATTTTTCCTTAAAAGTAGTCTAACAAAAATGGCCTCCATAAGGGGTGATATTGATTTTTTGGCTCTGCTTAATAAACTTTTTTAAAAATAGCCTCTGCTTCAGAATATCCTAATTTTTTCCCATAAGGGAGACGTTCAAGACTCAATTTTAAAAAATCAAAAGATATTTATCACATAGTTTCTATTCTCCTTTTGTTTTGACACTTGAAAATTGATTCCTTACTATCCCTCCGTCCATTTCTACTTGTCTAGTATTAATTTGTAACACCCTTTAAAAAATAATATATAGAATGATAATTTTACTATATCACTCCGATTAATCAGACGATCTATTATCTCATGCACACATTAAAAGTGAATTTAATACCATCCTAAAAGTTGATGTGACATAAAAAATAAAACTAATTTAAAAAGAGGCGCATTTTGTTGAAATACAAATTCCAAATTCAATACTGTAATTAAGAAATCTTTCTTTCGAATATCAGTTTTCAACTTCCAATCAACAATGGGTAAATCTATATTTATTTATTTCTTTCTTTTTTATTGTTGCAAAATATAGATTTTTGGGCTTCCCTTCCGCACCCCGCCCTTCTTCTTCATGCCCCCCCCCCCCCCCCCCCATCTTTACAGTCTCACGGCTTCACTCATTTCTTTTAAGGAAAATTTTAATTCTTATACTTATCCCTTTCTTTTCCATCCTCGTCCCCTCATTCTCTAATCTTTCACTGATATTTTATGCTCCTCGCGCTATGAAGATATGCGCCTATCGAGAATGTGTAAAGCAAAATAATGGTAGATCACCTGAGTAAGATCCAAAAAGCGAAGGCTCACCTAATCGAGCGAAGGGGGTGAGATAAGCAAGAGGTAGCTTGCTTCTAAGAGAACTATTAACATGGTCAAAACAATCTTTTTGAAGTCGAGATGCATCATGACCACTATGTTAATATAGAGCTGCTTTCAAAATAAATATTTTATTGATATATGATATTCATATTGGTAAAATGCTTTGAACTGTTTATTGTAAATTGCAAAAATAGAAATTTTACCTTCTTTATATAAGGTTGAATCGACGACTTATTATAAGTGAGAAGAGCTTTTTGAATTTTAAAAAAAAAAATAACTTTATTGACAATTACATTTTTTTTATTTTATCGGAAAAGTCCTCCAAATATTTTGATGTTACACATACCTTTTTTTCTTCATTGCTAGTTTTTAAAGATTTTATTGTACATAAAATCAATTTCAATATACTAATTTTTAAAAGTTATTTCCCCCACAGACATGATCTCAAATTTGAAATAGGATTTGAATATCAAAATCAATTTAGACTTTTAGGTTTAATATGACAAATTAATGGTGATTGATTTGTAATGGTCGTCAAAATTGGGGGCACGGTGATGGCTTTGATCGCGGTTGATAAATTTGATAACAGTATCATTTTGGTGGTGATGAATTTGGTAATGGTAGTACATTGGTGGTAATGGAAGGTGGTGGTGTATGGCCCGTAAATTTATTGGTGGTGGTTGGTAAAATTAATGATGATGGTGCTTTCAATGGTGTGGGTTTGATGGTTGAGTTTAG